>CAUYSK010035754.1:0-13212 GCA_963575035.1 Avahi laniger
TGGATACTGTCCCATGCACTGGGGACACATTACAGAAGGTGACACAGACCATCCAGGCCCTCCCATAGCACACGCTCCTGCAGGAGGAATAGACACTAAACAAGCAATTAAGAGGTGTGCGGCTGAGTGACTAGATAGAGAAGTAGGAAGTTCTAGATCCATGCAGCACAGTGGGACCACCTTCATCTAGCGACTGCAGGAAAGTTTCTCAGCAAAAGTTATATCTACGCTGAAACAAGGCATCTCGCAGCCTACCTAATACACACTAGACCTCATTTACAGTTTCAATCCAACTTCTACGGGCTTAGAGCATCATGCCCAACTCCCTTCTTTTACATATATATGATTTCTCAGTCTTTTGTTGCAAGTCTCTATAAAATGCATGTCTAGCTAACTCTCTTTCCTTAAGTTATCATATCACATAAGGACACTCTTTTATTAGACTTGTCTGCTATTTATACATATCAAGATATATAAATAGATTTCCACCCTCTGATCTCACACTCATGTGCGCATGGTCTATGAGAAGAAGAAAAACAATAACTGTCACGTTATTCTGTACAAGGGAACTGAACCAAACAGCATATATATGCATAAAGATTGAAGATTTTAAGGTGTGATTTAAAAATATAAAACCTTATCTGAAAATAACAACCGGTGTGGGATCAGTATATATGTTGTTATAGTTATAAGAAACACTTTAAAAAGAGATTATTAAATATTTCAGGGATTTGCCACCGGATAATTATGGGTATATTAATTATCTTCTGCATTTGTTTCTGCATTTTCCAAAATTTCTGTAATGAATATGAATTACTTTTAAAGCCGCCAAAAATAATGTCCAAAAAAAAAAAAAATTTCCATCTTTTCTATGAGTTGTCAAGCGTCACTGTCCTAGAGCAAACTGAATCAGAAGTGAGAAGCACCTTTTGTTTCATTTTATTGTACCAAGTTCCACTCCTATGATGTCTATCAAAGAAGGAAGCAAGGAGGACCATATCCTTTAGCAAACTGTGAATTCTAAAATATCCTTATCTAATTTTATTTTAGTTATGGGAATCCACTTAGGTGGGCTTTTCATCGGTTTTGTTTACTGCTTTATGTCTGCTACCCGAAAGGTAGTGACTTGATCAATAATCGTTGAATGAATGAAGAAATATGAGTTCCTATTTCAACTTATCTGAATGATTCTTATGCATTAATATGCAACCAAGTGTCTGATAGTTAAGATGGCAGAGAAGCAAAAACACAGTTAAGTGCAGTAGGCACTACAACGATGTTCAAACACACACCGTGCGCGTGCATGTGTGTTTGAATGATGCCAACAACCACCCGCACAGACCAACCTGGAGCCTCACTCTGTCTAGTTCTGTTCCTTCTTCACCCCGTCCCCCTGTTCAGTTCCTCAGCAGAAGGCCAACAAGGCCCAAAACGACTACAATCAAAGACAGCAGAGGGGAAGAGGAGGGAGAGGTGATGAAGCCAGGTACCTGACTCACCTGTACACCACGTAGACAGTAACAGGATTACCCACAGTCAGCAGTACCTGCCAGTAAGTAGTACATCCAGGCCCCAGGTCATGGGGAAGCATCAGCCTCCCCTTCCTCACCCTATGCCCTGCTTGGCCTTTTTCTCATTTTCCTTTCTTGCTACTACGTTAGAAAAGTCATTGTAGCACAAGAAAATCAATAAAAATTCAATTCTGAGTAATAGTTCTTTGCAGCTCAGCAACACCAGGGAGTTATCGGCTCATTCAATGTTCTGGCAGTTAATGCAATGAAATAAAAATAATTTACTCATTCAAACCAAATCAGCCAGTGAAAAATCGTACTCATTTTTTTTTTTTAATAGTCATAGTCAAAGCCATTTGTTAAGACTGCAGGAGGAGGCTACAATGTCCCATTACTTGCCCAACAACACTGGGATTCAGACCAGCGCTGGATCTTCCCCACCCATATTGTTCTGAAGGAACAACAGACCACACTTGTCATATATAAAAGGCATTTGTAACTTAGCCAGACACAGATCGTCTGTGGTCATCAAAGGGCTGGCTCGCATGCAGAGCAGACGCACGTCGGCAAAGCAGAAGTCAAGGCTTGGCCTCTCGGTTCGGTTCTGCTTCTCTCCCCCAGCCCTAAGCAGTTATGGCCTCAGAAGTCAGCTACTGACTCCAGTTCCCAAGGGAAAGCATATAAAAGGCTTCTGGGTCAGGTAGAGTCTTTGCTCATTGTCACATTCTCTTGTATTTGGCACATTATAGGTGCTTCTCTTGCCAGCCCGGCTTAAACCCTCTGTAGATTCTGCACAGCTCTTGACCAATGAATGGATCCATACTGATACCAGGCTGCTCCTACCTTTCATGTCTTTGTTGTGGCCCTTCCTGTTCTGATTTCAGCCACATCTCCTTGAGTGACAACTGGCAATAAAGCACAGTTCCACATACAGATTCCTATAGGTCAGGGACATGTGTAGGTGACATCTTCCTAAAATCCCTGAATCATGCAACCATAGCTCCTGCTGAGTAAATCCTGCAGCAATAGTGAAGGGGGCCACCCTGGGACTCTCCACGCTCTCTCCTTCCTTGTGGCTGAGCAATGAGCACACTCTGCTTGTTGAGACAGAAGTTGATTGGCGGATGCCAGGGTCGTCACTCTGGCTCGTCAACTCTGTTTCCAGGACCACACGGTAACTGAGGCTCTGTGCGACCACCCCCGTGCTCTGCAATCCCTCTGCTGGCAAGTTATTATTAATAACACATTTTATAACCAGCACTGTGTGTCATTACCCTGTGCTCGCGAGTAGCACAGTGTGTCGGGTACCAGTGGGGTTACCAAGGGAGTAGCTGAAGGTGTATGGAGAAGCACGCCAGCAGCAGGGACACGTTATGCTGGGTGGAGTCAGCTGCAGTTTTCCAAAATGCTTTGAGAACTGATTTCACCCGTTCTGTGTCGAGCTACCCTTAGCTCTATAAGGACGAAAAAAGAAATTCATTCAGATTCCATCATGAAATTGAGGATTTGCTGAAAATCAGGAAGGCAAAAATGTTAATTATGAGTCTGGGACTGACTGGAGACCAAGAAACACCTCAAGACCAGGCTGGCAAGAAACAATAAGCACAATACAGCGATGTCCTAAAGAGACCGCAACATGGAGAAACAAGGGATAAACAGATTAGGGTCATTCTCTTCACTGGCCTATTTCATGGTTCTCTCAGCACACAGGTGGCTTCCGTCACTTCCGCCCCTGCTACCTAATCCCCTCTTGCTATTCTGTCTTCACGGCCTCAACTGCTCCATTGCCTGCGTTTGCTCTTGGATTCTGGCATCCCATGGCCACTGCTGCCTCCTTTTCTTTTTGTGCCTTGCACCTTCGGGTTGTCACTACCAACTGCTGGATTCTCTTTCATGATCAGGTTATACTCAGAAAAGAATCTACAAGGCCCATAACCACTTTAATCCTTCTTGAGTGAGTCTCATACCGAGTCAACTCCTACAGCTCACCTGCCTGGGGTACATTCTTCGTCCCATGGACGTGACGGTGGGCGCAGGTGGAACACAGCATGGTACCCACGCCTCCAAAGCCACTCAGCACTGCGTCCCCCAGCAAGGGAATAATGGGCGGGAACCCCACAGAGGGACACCGTGCCTGTGCAAGGGATGTCTGAGGTTTGCTCTGTCTCCGAGTTCCACAGAAGGCACTGTCTGTGTCTCGACTCTGTGGATTTTTCTGTGTCTACATGGAAAGGACGGATGAAGTCTGACCTGGAGAGCAGGTCCTAACAATCTTGCAGGAAAAGTCGTTCACTGGAAACACAGAAGTTCCCTGCTCCCTTACTTTTAAGGCATTAAATCAAATGAAAATAAAGCTGATAACTTATCTTTTGTATCTTGTCATCACCTTCCACCAAAATCTATAGGGACGAAATATCCGTAAGTTCCATACTATGTACATTTTAGAGCACTATTGTTCCAGTCACTGTGCTAATGGGAAACCTGAGTCCTAGGTGAATACAGAAACAGCCATTGAATCAAAGTGCTTTTGATTAAAAAAAACAAAAACAACAAACAAAAAGTTCAGTGCTGGAGGCACTGTCTGCACCAGGCTGCTCAGTTTCCAAGCAGTACACAGAAAGCTTGTGCTCTTCATCTTTCTACTGTCAGGATTTCCTATCCTGATGTTGCTTAAGTCCCAAATCTCCTACAGGCAGCAAGAGAGCTCCTTTGCAGCTCAGCATCCTGACGAACACTCAAATGCAAAACAAACCCCATGGTTGATAGCACAAAGTTTTAAGAACAACATAGACATGACCTTCCTGCCTGCCCTCTGGGCCTTTCACAGGAAATTAGAGAGATATGAACTAGCAAAACTAGCAACAAATTTAAAGAAACGACCTATAAAAAAAATCAAAATCACCTCTTTTCCAATATCCACCACCTTGTTATAATTCAGTACCAGTCCTGGTGAGGGATGAAAGGAAAAAAAAAAAATAGAGAGGAGGGAAGATTCAAAAGGAAAAAGCCAGCCCAGCAGCAAGAAGAAATATATTTTAACTGTGTTATTAGTGTCTTGGTCCTTCCCTCACCCCACCTCTCTCCGAGGCCAGGAAGGTCAATGAGGACAAGATGTGGCCGCTGTCATGGGCATGTAAACACTGGAACCCGCCACTATCTACCTGACACCTCCTGCCTCCTGCGCCCCACACAGCATCTGAGCAGAAGGACAGGAGACTGCATTTTGCTTTTCCTGAAGCCAATCTTGTCAGAATAGGAAGCATCCAGGAGATCGCCTTGGCCAGAAGTTGTTCACCTTCTTAAGTAGCAAAATCTATATTTTAATTAAGTCTTATAAGGAGACCTAAAAACTAATGCAGATGAAAGTAGAATCAAGAAAGAGCCAACCACTTGGACTGGGGAGGATGCTTTCCAAGAAAAGAGAATGATAAAAGGGCATCTGAGGAAGACAAGAAGTCCCTGTGGCTGCCAGGTGATGGGAAGCACAGTGGTGTGGGGGAAGAGGGTTAATTCATGTGGGGTCGGGAGTTGGGGGTCTGGAAAGTCACTGGAAGACGTTCAGAAGCTGTTGAAACAGCGTGCTCTAGTTTGCATTTTTTGAAAGAATAATCATTCTGGCTGCTGTGTGGAGAATGGATTTTAAGGCAGCAAGAGTGGCAGCAGGGAAGAGATGCTCACAGTAGAGAAATGATGACTGTCTGGACCAGGTGGAGAGGAGAGGGCAGAGTCAGGATATACCCTTGAGGCAGGGGTGGCTGGACTTGCTGGTGGATGGGAGGCCACCGAAGGAAAGAGAAGAATCCAGACGTCCCCCGGGGTCTTGTCGGGTGCCACTGCTGAGACAGGAAATGCGGGGAAATAAATACAGGTTTGCAGCAGTGCTGATGGGGTGAAAACCAAGGGAGTTCTCCTCGGGTCATTTCAATCTGAGACGCCTAGTAGAGATCCAAGTGGAAACACTAGGGTGGGAGATGAGGTGCTGTGTGAACGTGAGTGTAATCAGCACACAGACTGCACAGAAAGCCACGGAGTGAAAGATCTCACCGAGGGAGGAACGGTGGATTGAGGAGGGAAGAGGCTTCCAGAGGGAGTTCTAGAACATTATGGTATTTAGAGGGAGGAAGAGGAAGAATCTGCACGGAAAACTCAATTGTGCCCCGGGGGAAGCAGGAAAACCAGAAGACAGCAAAATCCCTAAGGCATTCCCGGGCCCTCCCAGAGATGATGATTTCAAAGGTCTTGAGTGAGGCCCAGTAATCTTCATTTTTAAGAATTTCCCACGTGATGCTCACTGTGGCAGGTGCCAGGAATTACTCTACCAGCACAAAGCTGAGAAGTTGAGCCCAGAACTCAAATGCAGCTCTTCTGGTCTTTCCTACTTCACTCTGTCACTCCTATTCCTTCTTTATAAATTTTTAAAATATAAGCCCATCTCATCTTCATGGTGGTATCCAATCACCATCTCCTTCTCTAATGATAAACTCCAGCTACTGCTCCGGCTCCTGTGTCTTCAGTCCAATTTTTGGAAAGACTCATCTATACCTCCTCCACTTCCTCATCGCCTGTGGATTCCAGATCCACCATGATCTCGTCTGACCCTCTCTCATTACACTGCTTGGCCCAAGTCAGTGGAGACCTTCATGGTGTCAAATCTAAAGGGCACTTCTCAATTCTTACCCTAATCTTTTGATCACGTTGAGACTATTGACATTTATTTCTTCACAAGTATCTTCACTTCCTCTCGGATACCTCAGTGCCCCCTCCACTTACTTTTCTCTGCCTTGTTCATGGGCTTCCTGCCCTCTGGTCACCTCTTGGCCCCCTACAGAGTGTCGCTCATGGCCTGCTGTTCTTTCTTTCCTCGCCGGCAGTGTGAGAGCTGGGCTCTATGGTGGAGAATGTGGAAAACATCATGGTGTTTCTGATGAAACCTTGTTCCTCCTATCTTGCTGATGACAGAACTACTTTCCTACTCTCCTAACTGCCACCTCCTTGCCAGTGACTCCCCATTCTGTATTTTTCATCCTGATCTTACAACCCTGAGCTTCAGGCTCATAGATATAACTGCATATGAAAACTCCCCACTGAACGTTCTAAAGGTAGTTTGTACATAACACGGTCAAATACGGAACTCACTGTCTTGTTCTCCAAACCGTTTTTTCCTACTCTATTCACAATCTGCTTAATGGGATCACCACCAATTCAGTCACTTGAGCCAGAAACCTAGAAAACCCAACATATTTATAAGAATCCCTAAACTCCCATCTTACTTCCTCTTAGCTCAACATCTAAGCAGCCACAAACTCTAATTTTACCTTCCTGAATCCTCAAATTTGCACCCTCCTCTTTAACCTATACTGCCGCTGCAAAAGTTCAAGCCCCGTCAACAGCCTTGGGTCTCTCTCCTCTTAAATCTCTCTGGCTGCAGAGAATGAGAGGGCTGTGGGTTTTGAAAGTATGACCACATCGCTGTCCCACGTATGACCCCTCGACAGTCCCAAACTACATCCAGGATGAATCTAAACTCTTAGCAAAGAATTCAAACGTCCTCCAAGTTCTGACCTATCTACTTCTCCCTGGTAGCTCATCTCCTGCCACCCTGCAATTTATTCACTGAGAGTTCCGTGTTGCTTGTTTCCCCACACAAGCTATCTGCTTTTACTCAAACTCTCACCTTAACCTGGAATGCATGCTCTCTAAATCGTCAATCCTCCTTTCTCCTCTGGAATCAGTTCAGACATGAACTCAGGAAGTGCATGTTAGGCCTCAGGATCAGCAAATTGTCCCTTGTTGACTCCTAAAACACATTGTGCTTACCATTGACCACGCCCCATTGCAAATACTTGTTTATAAGTAGATCTCCCACATTAGACTGTAAACTCTCTTCAAGGAAAGGAACAGTATTTTATTTATTATTGTGCTGCCTACAACATGCTAATTATTTTTGGATGTCTGATATTTTTACACATTAGTTAGCATTCTTTTGCTACTTAGCAAATTTCTGGAACACACTCCCTTGTCCTTACTTACGCTGATGGAAGGATATGAAACTAATCTAAGAAGAACATCACCAGGCTCAAAAAGTCCTCAAAGATTAACAAAGGTAAGTTTTCTGTTTGTTTTGCTTCTCAGCTATTTGTATTATCCACTAGAAGGTTCCTTCAGTGGAGGAAAGGAGAGGTGAATTGTAATAAAATCCATATCCTCTCCCCTGTTAAAGTTTTACTGAGGTTTTTATAGAAATGGCCATTTCCCAGGAACTTTTAAGGCAAATTTTACCACAAAAATGGAAGATTGAATTAAACTGTGATTTCCTCCAAAGGTGATGGTTGTATTTCTGCAAATTCTTCTTGGTAAAATCGTGATTGGCAATAAATAGCACGGAGGAATATCTTTTGGGGAGATTTTCCCCCCCCACCATCCACAGTAAGATACATTGTAATGTAATGTATTTCTGCCTCAGTAGTTCCCATCTTTAAGGTTGGTATTGTCAACTGTGTACATGGTAATTAAGCAAAAGTGGCACAATTTATATCAATTCTGGACAAATCATTCCACTCTGTTCATGGAACCACAATTTTGTATAGTTCCATGTTTCTCGCACTTTCTACTGAAGTACCCCTCCTGGCAGCGGAGAAAAATTCATATCCCCAAGCCATCCATGGGTGGAAACGAAATAGACGTGGCATGCACAAAGTGACTTTGAAGTTCCAAGTTAAATCTTCAAAATTCATCCAAATTTTCCATCCTACTCCAGACTGTATTTGCGTTTATTTTTACTGACCTGGGGGGAATATAACTGATGCTTCAAAAAGATGTGCCGTGTCTCGCTTGTGGCTTCTTATATCCCCAGAACACCCAGCAGCGTCCCACACACGGACAGCAATCTGAGAAACGTGTTGTTAAAAATGACCTATTACATAAAAAGTTTCCCAGTGTAGGTGTGTCCAGTGTGTTCCTATGGTTAAACACAGATCGTATATTTTTACAAAAACAGTCACTGAAGTGACAGTCTTCTCAGCCATCACATTAGGAGACACATACTGTTGATTTGTCCCATTGCTAGCAGTGCACACACCGATTATTTGATTATTTACTTATTTTTGAGACATGGTCTCAGTTCTGTCACCCCAGCTAGAGTGCTGTGGTGTCATCACAGCTCACTGCAACCTCAAACTCCTGGGCTGAAGCAATCCTCCTCCCTCAGCCTCCCAAGTACCTGGGACGACAGGTGAGTACCACCACACCTGGCTAATTTTCTATTTTTAGTAGAGAGACGGGGTCTTATTCTTGCTCAGGGTGGTCTCGAACTCCTGGCCTCAAATGATCCTTCTGCCTCGGCCTCCCAAAGTGCTAGGATTACAGGCGTGAGCCACTGTGTTGGCCAACTCTGATTACTTGGATCAAGGTGATATATTGATAGGATTTTCCATGGCAAAGTTACTAGAGTTCTCCCTTTACAATTAATAAATATCTTGTGGAGAGATACTTCAAGATTATGTAAATATTCTGTTACTCTTGAAACTTTCACCCAATAGTTTTAGTCTCTATGATGATGTTTGTCTGAATCAATTAATAATAGATGTCTTTATTCTATAAAAAGGAAGAGCTCTCCCTTTATTCCACTTACTTATGTATCTATTCATTTTTTAAAAATATCACTATGGATTCATGAATTCTTATTTAATGAGTTGTACTCCCTTACTTTCATTTTGATGCTCAAATTGTCTCAGATTTGGCTAGTGGGAGCCCCTTCTAAGGAGCTGTTGCTTTCCTTTTACATGTTCAAAATGAGGAACATCAGATAAAATAACTGGCCTTACTCTTCAAAAACTCAATGTCATGAAAGTCGACTGAGGAACAGTCCACACTGCAGGAGGCTAAAGTGACCTCACAAATGAATATAACATACACTCTAGAATCTTCTTATTAAAGGACATTACTGGGCAACTGATAAGACTACAAATAAGGTCTCCAGATTAGATAATAGTACTGTATTATTTTCTTGATAATTATACTAATATTAACTACAGTTATGTCAAAACATATTCTTGATTTAAAAAACGTATACAATGAAGTATTTAGCAAAAAGGGAGAATCACATCTGCACCTTATCTTAAGCAGTTCAGAAAAAAAACTTAATTGTGTCTATATAAATACATAGATAAACAGAAAGAGATAATGCTCAAGATAAATGTAGTAAAATGCGAACACTTGAAGATTCTCAGTAAAGGGCCTATGGGAGTTTTTTATACTATGTTGCAACTTTTCTGAAGTCTGAAAATATGTTTAAAAATTTAAAAATCCTATTAGTTCATACCTCCCTTACTGACCTAATACGGTAATTCCTTCTCCAGTGTCACCCCGGACACGCATGCCTTTGCTTGGCCACATGCCACCTACAGGGAGCTGTGGCCAAGGAAGAACGTTCCATCACTGGGCATTTCTAGCTGTTAGCTTGACCCCAAATACGCTACCTCAAAACTTCTCTCCTGTGACGCTGCCTCCGCCTTTGGAGCAAAACAGATTAATCCTGTCCTGATTCTACATGAGACAGTTCAGATGTGTCCTTACCTTTTCTAGGCCAATTACTTCCTTTTCATGAAACTATTACATACATGTAGTGATTTCGTGAGCCATCACCATTCCTGCCACTCAGAGCAACGTCGTGGGTGTGCGACTCACACAGTTGCACAGAGCTCCACGCTTGATTTCATGCTCTGCTGCTGACGGCCTGAAACTCTTCATCATGTTTCCACAAGGGGCCCCACATTCTAATGTTACACCAGGTCCCACAGATCATCTACCCAGTCCTGTGCCAAAAGCTCACGTGGCACCTTTGCATGAATTGAGTGACCGTAAGGAGTGGGGAGAAAACAGCACCTGCGTGCCTACAAAAACCAGCCCTTTCGTTCAGGTGGAGGCAACCACATTTCTGGGTGTGCGTGTTGGTAGACTGCAAGCTACATTTCCACACTCGTTCCTTACTTGCCTAGATGCTCTTAGGAAGAGCACAACTGTATCTGGAGGCCCAGCTCTCCTATCCTACAACGGTGTTCCTACAAATCAATTTCGAGTCTAAAGGAAAGGAGAATAACAGTCTCTTGAGTTTGGCCACTTCGTCTACGGGGAGGGAAAGCAGGGTTTCATGCTTTTGTGTGATTCATAGTAAGCACTGAGGATAAGTCTTAACATCATTTCCCATAACCTGAGAATATATTCCATGTTCTGCAAAGAGGAAGGGAGCAGAGGAGGTGGAGGGTTGGCAGCCCAGGGCGTTCTCAGAGCTGTGTACTGCACATCGCAAAGAGCAGTGGGTGTAAGAATTCATTACTTCCATTTCTCGTTCTGACCCCTTCTTCATCGTGATACTGATCACCAGGAAGAGCGTACGAACAAGAGAAGGCAAAGATGATCCTTACATGTCCTTGTGAGCTACGGATTCAGTAAGAAGCCAGGTGCCATGTTAGCCCCAAGGCACAATCGTGACATGCAATCAACAAATGCCCTGTCGTGGAGCCATTCCCTGCACTCATGGGGTTTTGTTCCAAGCCAAACACACATGTGTAATACAAAGGTAATGCATAAAGCTCTGTACTAGGCTTATGGGCAAGAAAACAAGTAATGCAGATTGAATCTTAGTTCCAACCTAACAAGGGAAATAAATTCACAAATAACTTCAAAAGTGACTATCATTTGGGGTAAATTATATTAGGCAGCATGCTAGCAGTGTTAACTAAATGCTTCGAGAACTCAGAGATGGACACATGAAATTTTGGAGCTGGGGATGCTAGAATACCCCTTTCAATGGTGAAGTTGGTATGAGACATCAATAGTTGGCTACCGAGATCAGTCAGCGATAAGGGATTTGCTAAACTAGGTTTTGTGAAGCAAACAGCATGCAAGATGGGCTGTGGATGCAGAAATCAGGTAGGAAGAGGTAAGAGTTTGAGATGGGGCTGAGAATATGCTCCGGACAGGAAAAGATATATATATACACAAATCAAGGCAGGGGAAAGCAGGTCCCACGTCCCACAGTTTAGGCAGGTATGTCGTGCCACTTGGGTGGAGCACAGCACTCACAGGATATCATGGGAGATGAGAATGGAATTGTAGATGAAGGCCAGACAGACGTGTCTGTATTTATTTGCATATTCTGCAGGTAGGAAGAGGCCATAGATGGTTTTCAGAGGGTGAAATTGTTTATCAAAGCCATGAAGCCCAGATCCACAATTGAGGTTTAACTGGACGTCTCTCTTCCATGATTTTCAGAAAATATGCTATCCACCAAAAAGCAAATAAAAATTATGCTGTTTTTACTATGGGAGTTTCATAGCTTTTAAGTGAAGCTCTCCTCTAATTCCTTCACTTATTCTTGGCACAACTGCATAGATACTTTGGGAGGGTCTCAGATAAGCAGCGTATTTAAATTATATTCAGGATGTATCACGTTTTATACATTTTAGGAAAAAAAATGCAAAATAGCGGTTTCCTGCTGTATTTTCTTCCTTGGCCAACTTGCTCTCAGAGGCTTGGAGATAACGGGCGAGTGTTTCCTCAATTCCCCACCCCCTCTCCCACGTTGGAGAAAAGGCCCAGGTGTCCAGAGGGTTTGCACATTGAAGGGTTAACGTTGCAGGCATAACATTTTATCAGCAAAGAAGGAGAAAAACAAGGAACAAAAGAAAGGGCTAAGGAGCCAAATGTTCACACATGAAAATAAACAACTAGGAAATAATTGAATATTCCTCGTTCTGACGGCCGTCCAGGAGCAGCAGTAACAGATGCCATGGCGTGGCGTGCCCGTCTAATCCCCGCTCAGCCGAACCAGACCCCACGAGAGGGGGCCCGTGGGAGTCCTTCCCTGGAGACGGACTTCTGCCAACTCTGGGGAGGGAAGTGCAGGTTGGCTGTATTTATTTATTTTTAACCTGTACAGAATCACTTTTGAAACTGGGCCTCAGCCATTTCCAGCCCCAGGCGGTTGGACGGGCGGCCAACATCTCCCTGACACAGCGTGGAATCATTATGGAAAAAACAATAGTTTCAGATGACAGGCATTTCGGCTCCTAACACACATACACAACACACACTCTAACTTGACCGTGAGGAGGAATGCAATTTACTCATGAAGGGAGTAAGGAAAGAAAGCAGTCACTGCTTTCCTTTAGGAAATACTCAAATGCAGGTGAAATTTTCTAGTAATGGTTTTTAAACACCTATTTAACAGAAAAGAATCAACGCAGCTTAGCAGCAGGAACATTCAGGGGATGAGGGGGTAGTAAAAGATCTGGGTCCCTGTCTGCCATCAGCCAGGTGACCTCTGCTTGGTCACCTTTTTTTTTTTTTTAAAGAGACAGGGTCTCATTCTGTCACCCAGCCTGGAGTGCAGTGGTGCAATCACAGCTCACTGCAGCCTTGAACTCCAGGGCTCAAGCGATCCCCGGCCTCACCCTCCTAGGTAGCTGGAACTATAGGTGTGCACCACCATCCTTGGCTCACCTAACCTTTTGGAACATCACTTTCCCAGCTGTTAAATGAAAAAGCTGGGGGAATGGGTTAAATGGACATTTCACGAATAGTGCTTTATAAAGGCATTCTAGAGCCTTGTTACTGAAAGTATGGTCCACAGACCAATAGGCAGTGGCTGCATCCAGGGAGCTCATTAGGAATATAAAACTGCAGGCCTTACACCAGATTT
>CAUYSK010035756.1:0-42257 GCA_963575035.1 Avahi laniger
CCAGCAAGTATCCAGCCATGTAACATGAAAAATTATGAAAACTGTGGCCGGATACTTTCCAGACAGCCCTTGTATAATACTCTTAACTGAGCCTACAAGATCGTCACTGCTTACTCTCCAGGGATTAAGGGGATGGGGGGGCAAATCTACAACTAAAGGACACGGGGAGCACTAAAGGGAGGGAAGGGCACGCCTTTAACCTGCATTTGGGTGAGGCAAAGACAGAAAGTGTAACTAGAATGTTTGTACCCTCACAATACCTTGGAATAATAATAATAAAAAAAAAATTAAAAAAAAAAAGATCTTCACTGCTAACTTAGAACCAATCTAAATAGTATTTCTTAAGGAAATGACAGTTAAGTACATAACATAGGTCAGAGATATTACTACAAAATAGAAAGAAGAATTAAGTGGAATTTTCTTTTATTAATAGATGTCAAACACAATACTTTTATGTGATTTTAAAATTTGTGATAACTCAAGTTTTCTTCAGAAATTCCACGACAGCAATATCCATTTCCACAACACCTAAGCTGGAAGAGGATAATGGGGAATCAAAAGCCCTCTCCTTTTCGTACTCAGAAGGCCTTAGTAAGCAAGCAAGAAATTTTTGAAAGATTACTTTGTTCTTCATGAATATGAAGTGTTCCTGGGAGATGGTGGGAGAAGGGATGATATGACTTCAAGTAAGAAAAAAATATTACCTCGGCTCCTCATGAAACGAAGCTAAACAAATCCAAATTTAATGCACAGCTTAGTAAAATAGCTGAGGTTGAACTAGATGTAACAATAGTGAATCTAAAGAAAACTAACAGTAGTCATAAAGCACCCTAATATTTTTTTAGTTTTGATAACAGGGATTTGTGCCAATAGAAATTCATTCTATTTGCTGAGTCCTTAAGAGTTTAAAAACCATCTTCATGCTAAGTTTTAAAGCTGGCTGGAATTTAACTCTTTGAATGAAGGTGATTTATTAATGACTTTTTAAAATAAACTTTAAGTTGGTCCGAGGGTTGGGGGTTGTTAAGCTGATTTAACATTGTCTCTTCCCACAACCACACTTGAGTAGCAAAAATAAAATAAAATAAACTTTAACACTAAAGAGATTAGAAAAATTTAAATCCAACATTACCAAGTGTTGGCAAAGATGAGGAACACCACAAATCCACACAGTGCTAGTGGGAATGTAAATTAGTACAGCCATTATGAAACTAATTTAGCATTATCCAAGTTGAAGAAATGCATATCCTATCATCAGAAAATCCACTCCTATAGATATGCAAGCTGCACCAGGATACAGATTACCTTACATATGTATTACATTGTTCACAGCAATACTGTTCAGAATTCCAAAAACTAGAAAACACACACACAATATCAACAGTACAATGAACAAGCTGCAGTTTATTCACATAATGGAATATATACAACAATGAATAATAACAAATACTGGTACTCACAATAGGGAAGAATCCTAAACATACAATGTTGAGTGCAAGAACTGTGTACAAAGGAACACATATTATAGGAATCTGTTATGTAAAATTAAAAAGTACATTAAGCTGCTTTAAGATTCATCTCATAAAGTAAAACTATAATACCAAGCAAGGACATGACTAACATAAATGTCAAACTATGGTTAGTTGGGTAGGGGATGTGCAAGATAAGATCAGGAAGAGGCACTTGGGAGGTGTGGGCTTCGAAATTCTATTTCTTGAAATGAGTGGGAGTCACACAGGTATTCTCTTTATAAAAATTTATCTGTATATATTGCTTTCTGCACTTTTCTGTGTATGTACATACATATTTAACAAGAAAAAGAAATGCAGTCATCCCTCAGTATTCATAGGGACTGGTTCCAGGGCCACCACAGATACCAAAATCCAAGGATGCTCAAGTCCCTTATATAAAATGGGCAGTATTTGCACATCTCCTACATACATCATCCCATATACTTTAAACCATTTCTAGATTACTTCTAATACCTCATACAAGGCCTACACATCACATCACTTGCATGGATTCAATGTAGTACTTGGCATATGGCAAATTCAAGTTTTGGTATTTGGAGCTTTGTGGAATTTTTTTCTTTCAAATATTTTTAATGCCAGTAGGTTGAATCCAAGGATGTGGAATTCACAGATATGGAGAGCCAGCTGACTGTAATTACATAAACATCCATGCCTTCTCAAATAAAACAGGCAAAGTTTCTCCTATCATAATAAATAAGGACTGATAAACTCAAGATATATTTGAAATGTAAATTTAAGGTGTGTAGAACTTAGAATTGATCTAAAATATTAATTTTAAGGCAGAGGAACTTTAGTAAAAACTATACATGGAAAGTGAGAATCTGGAAATAAACTCCTTTCAGACTATTTGTGCTGAGTACCAAAATTTTTGTGTACTCCATCCCCAAGGGTAAAAGTGTACTTGTGTTGAAGGTGCACTGTTACAGGATACCACACTTTATATGATAGTATGTGTATATTAACATATACTAATATACATCTATAAAACAAGACACCAGAGGTAAGTAAACGTAACAGTCATCTTTAAATGTGGACTCTATCCTTCCTCTGAGAAAATATCAAAGAGCAGAAGCATAAATATACCAGAAGACGACGACCAACTGTCTCAGCTTCATTAAAAAACATATACCATTACAAAATATCGATCACTTGTAATGTTTGTAAAACTACCAGATCAAGGTTCTGGAAAACGAAAAACTTTCATGACGGTAATCCTAAGAGTATTTAGCACAGTTTTTTCATTTATTATTTGCTGAGTAATGTTTGCTACTTGAAAATCATAATAAATAAGCTACATTCCCTGCTCTTACTGATATGACAACGCAATAGGAAACTGAAGAAGATAGTCAAAGCTGAAAACATAAGTTAATGCAACAGTATTTTATCTACAGACCATTTTCAGAGCCTAGAAAGATAAAATTTTTTGTTGACCTTATGGTATCTGAGAGTAGCCAGTGCCACAGAAGGTGTTTGATTAAAACAGAGCATATAGATTGTATCAAAATAAATAGTTCTGAGTGATAATATTTAATCCTATTCTGAATCTAGTGGACAGAATTGTTTACAGTACTCATGTAAAAGGGTAGAAGATTTTATATGGACAAAAAGAGTTGGCTAAACTCTACATATTTTTGGAATGAAGCTGAAGATTTAGCTTTTGCATTTCAAACTAGCAAATGAAAAAGAATGTTGGCTACGGATGGCAGAAAAGGCAGCAAATCATGAGGTCTCTCTGACTCTGAATAAATTTCTTTCCTTTATGATTTAGAATAACTAAGATAAGTTAGCTATTTATAATATAGGGAGTGTTAAACAGAGCTAATACAAATGTTAGTTTTAAATTTACCTTATTATAAAATTTCCTAATAGCTGTTTGTCACTCTGGCCTTTGTTTCTGTCTTATAAAGGTAACATCAGCCTATAAAGTAATTTCTGGCAAAAATAATTAGGACAAAAGGCTAAAGGCCAGAGATTCTTTCAAGCAGTTTTTCTGGCCTACAGGATACCGTCCTTATTAATTTTTTATTTATTGTTTTATTACTAAATTATTTTATTATTTTATTTCCTAATTTTTTATTTATCACCATGACTCATTACTCTACAAATCTTTCACAACTGAAACATGGAATCACAGATAACATGTTACCAAACTGCTCCCACGTTTCCACCTTACTTGCATTATTTGTTTATGGTATGTGAAAGAAATATAAAATGATACAGTCCCTATAAAGAAGACCCCAAAGGCAATCACAGCAACAAAAGAAATAAATAAATGGGACCTGATTACATTTAAAAGCTTCTGCACAGCCAAGGAAACAATCAAAAGCGCAGACAACCTACAGAATGAGAGAAAATATCTGCATGCTATACATCCAATTAAGAGCTAATAACTAGAATCTCCATAGAACTCAACCAAATCAGCAAGAAAACATCAAATAATCCCATTAAAAAGTAGGCAAAAGACATGAACAGAAGCTTTTCAAAAGAAGATAATGCCCAATAAACATATGAAAAAATGCTCACCATATCTAATCATCAGGGAAATATAAATCAAAACCACAGTGAGATATCACCTAACCCCAGTGAGAATGGCTTTTATCAAAAAGTCCCAAAATAACAGATGACGGTATAGATGCAGAGAGAAAGGAACACTTACACACTGTTGGTGGGAATGCAAACTAGTTCAATCCCTATGGAAAGTAATTATGGAGATACCTCAAAGAACTAAAAGTAGACCTACCATTTGATCCAGCAATCCCACTATTGGATATTTACCCAAAGGAAAAAAAGTCATTTTATCAAAAAGACATTTGCACTTGAATGTTTATAACAGCATAATTCACAATTGCAAAGATGTGGAAACAATCCAAGTGCCCAACAATACATTAGTGGATGAATAAAATGTATATGTATACCATGTAGTATTATTCAACCATTAAAAAAATGGTAAACTAATGCCTTTTATAACAACCTGGATGGAACTGGAGACCATCCTCCTAAGTGAAGTATAGCAAGAATAGTCACTATGTAGTCACTATTAAATTGGAACTAAATGATCAACATTCATGTGTACTTATAGCAGTAAAATTCAATGGAAATCAAGTGGGGAGGCGCTGAGTTAATTCACACCTAATAGATACAAGGCACACTATCTGGGTGATGGACATATTTACAACTTTGACTCAAACTGTGCAATAGTAATTCATGTAACCAAAACGTCTGTACCCCTATAATATTCTGAAATTTAAGAAAAGTCTAAAAAAAAAAAAAAGAGGTACAGCCCTTCTGTAAAACAGTTTGGCAGTTTCTTATAAAATAAAAACATGCCCGTACTATCCACTATCCCAGAGAAATGAAAACTTACATTCAGATAAAAATTTGTATACAAATGTTACTATTGCTTTCTTTTTAACAGACGAAAATAACCCAGAAGCCCTTCAGTGTGTAAACAGTTAATCTGTGGCACCTTCATATCATGGACTACTACTCAGAAATAAAAAAGAAGGAACTATTGGATACATGCAACAACTTGGCTAGATCTTAAGGAACTCTGCTGAGCAAAACAAGCCAACCTCAAAAGGCCACAGACTGTATGATTCCATTTACATAACATTCTTAAAATGCAGAATTATAGAAACAGAGGACACATTAGTGACTGCCAGGCATTAGAAATGGGAGGAGCAGAAGAGTTGAATGTGGAGTATGACTACAGAAATACGATGAATCATTGTGAAGGAACTATTCTGTCTCTTGACTACAGCGTGTATATGAATCCATACATGTGATTAAATTGCACAGAACTAAATATGCCACACGCAAATGAATACATGTAAAACCAGTAAAATATGACTAAGGTTGGTATGTCAATAAGGTGCCTTGGTTGTGATATTACGCTACAATTATACAAGATGTTACCACAGGGGGAAACTGAGTGAAGGATATATGGCATCTCTATTTTGTTATAATTTATTTCTATTGATTCAATTACATGTGAATCTACAATTATCTCAAAATTAAGTTTAAAAATATACATATACAACTTACTTTAACCATTAAAAAAATCCATTGCTGAATCTCAGATTTAAGCATGGGTAGGTAGAGGCAAATCATTTAAATGTTTCCCTAGACACTGACTTGAGTCTTCAGATTGACTCTATTACAATCATCTCACAATGGAATAACTTTGCTCACTCCAGGTCTTCCTAACATTCTGAAATATTTTATTAAAATTACCTCTGACCTGAAATTAAATCAGTCAAAAAACATTTATCCACAAGTTCACATTTATCCTTTAACCTCCTACTACTCAAATTGTGATTTCTGAAGGAATAGCAAAGGCATCATCTAGGAACTGTAACAAATACAGAATCGTAGGCTCCTCCACAGAGTCAGAATCTGCATTTTAACAAGATCTCCCTATAGTTCCTAATCATAATACAGTTTAAGAGGCACAGCTTTAGACACTGAAATTTTTTAGAAGACTTTTAAAAGCTTTAGACCAATGAAATTTTCCAATCAGTAACATTCTTATAGTTTGATTTACCTATAAAAGACAGCATACTTGTTATTTTACCCATGTCTTAGCTTCAATTTACTTAAACTACGTAACCTCAAAATATGTCTTATCAATACTGTACTTTAAATGTTGAAAAACAAGAACTTTTTTAAAAAAGAAAAAAAATCTTGAATTACATAAAGGTTAACTGAGCTAGTTTAGTAACACAAAAATCTCACTTTGAATCTTACACCCTTCTCCCAGTCAACTCTTTTTGTTCAAAAACCACACTGCAACCTTGCTAAATCCTTAATATCATATATCTCTGGTTCTTGAACTGGGCTCTGCTTATATCTAGGCACGTGAACGTAGGCACAATATAAACCTAAGTACAATTACAGTAAAGTAGAGGATTCCTACAGTAACATTTTTTTAAGTTACAACTTTTATGTACTCCTGCCAAAAACTGTGGCATCAAAAGGGTGCTGATTATAAAACAGAGGGCAAAGAACTATAATCTAGTCACTCTGACTCTGGTTACAAAAGCACTACTAAATATACACAATACAGTCATTTTCAACTTTATCTCCCTGTGCTACTTCTGGAAAAATGGAATTGCAGATCTACATAATAAGATGTAACAATGCTTAATGTCCTAATGGATCAGACAAAATGAAATCAGCAGAAGAGAAATGGCAGCAGCCAATATTTTATTCACACCTTATCTAAAAAGAGAGCCACGCTCTAGGCATATAGCTGAAATAGTAAGTAACAATTTCCTTAAAGATTTTACAAAGCCATAGGTTTCTAATTTCACTAAAAATCAATCACATAGACACTATTTTTTTTGAAGGGACAGATGCTCATTATGGCAATGCAAATTTAAAAAAAAAAAAAACCTACCTGAAAGCTATTGTTTTTATAATTATCCAAAAGGCATTTTCATTTTATTTCTTAATTAGAAAATAAAATAACTGGAACCACTTCTTAACATTCCATCAAAACAACTTAAACTTGGGTATTTGACTTAAGAACACAGACATTAATATACAATTACAGTATATTTAGCGTATATATGGAAAATTATATACTTACTTTCTGAATAAATTTCTCAACACTCTGTACCACATGTTTATAGAACTAAAAGAGAAAAAAATGAATATGATTTTAAAATTAATTTGAGTAGATGAGAATTTCCTGCTAACCATAGGGTTTAACATAGCTTCAAAGGTCTATCGTTTAAAAACAATAACTTTTAATCAAGAATTTTCAGAAAAACATTCATGTCAATTACCCCATTCATAAGCAGCTAGCTGTCCCATATAATTAGCTTCCATGAAGTACCTATATAGTCAGTATATCCAAAGTGTGTTACCTTATCACAGATATAAAAGTATTCTATCAAAGTCTTTATGAAAGAATACTTTGAGAAACAGTTGTGTTGACAGCAAAATATTTGTCATAAGTACATTGGCAGTTGCAAATTCTTAGTTTCACAGAAGGAAAAGTAGAGATTTTTTATGATATAATTTTATGAGTTAAATCAAGGGTAGTATCAGAAAAATCAAATGACTGCAAACAGCATTAAGAAATGTATGTAAGGGAGTTGTTTTCAATTTCACTTATCTTCCACTTCTCCTGGAAAATGAACTGCAGGCATATATAAGGTGTAGAAATGTATAACATCCTTATGGATCAGACAAAATGACTTAGCAAAAAAGAAGTGAGCATATGGATTAAAAATTAGTAATCTGCTACTATCAATTGTAACAAAACTTAGATGATTTAAGTTTCATAAAACATAACAGCATGAATAAACCTGAAAAAATGGAAATTATAAATTTAACATAAAGTATCTAGAATTTGTACCTAACAAATTTTAATACCCCAATGGCAATACTATAGTTAGCTTATTTCTGTTTAAAGAACTAAGTTGAATTGTGCTTCTATCTATTCTTCTCTTCTCATGAATTATGCTTTTTAAGGGACACTACCTTAGACTAAAGAAATACAAGAACATTCAACTAAATCGCAGCATAAAATCCAATATATATAAAATCAAAAACATGCTGGGCATGGTGGCTCACGGCTGTAATAGCAGCACTTTTGGAAGTCGAGGCAGGAGGACTGCTTGAGCCCAGGAGTTTGAGACCAGCCTGGGCAACACAGCAAGACCCTTACTCCACAAAAAATTTTAAAAATTAGCTGAGCACGGTGGCACATGCCACCTGTCCTAGCTACTTGGGAGGCTGAGGCAGATGGATCACTTGAGCCCAACAGCTTGAGGTTACAGTTAGCTGCGATAGTGCCACTCACTGTATTGCAGCCAGGGTGACAGAGGGAGACCCTGTCTCTCTCATTGATTCATTCATACATACATATATAAAGAAAACAATCATTAACTCAAATTCATCAAATCAAAATCTGCAAGTTTAAGTCTGGTTAAAGTTTACTTACTATAAAGTATCAGTTTACTCAACAGTTTAAGTTACCGAAGTAAAAAAGCTAAACTACTACTTGAAGTTATTAGGCACTTTACAGGCACCTAAACACTGAAAATTGATATACAAAATATTAAATAATTACACATTGAATGAATTAAACAACTCTTCCGGAAGATACTTTGACAGTGTTTTCTACTTCCAGTTGCTAATTAGAATAAAACCACTTATTAAACTTTATTCAAAGTTTATGAATTCTTATAGGACTTCTTCCACAATACGTTATCTATGAGTTTTGTTGACAGTGTGCAATGTTGACAAGCACTCATTAAGGTAATCACTTCCCTAAACACTGATAAAAAGCAATGACTTACCTCAATATGAAACATAGTATCATTTAAATCCAACTGAAAAGCTAGTTAAAATCTCAGGTTATGTATGTAATAAATGAAGTTTTAGGTAATACAGTACTTGGGGTTGAATATGATGATTTTTTATAAAGAAAATTAAAAAATTAAAATAATACATAGTGCTGAAAAACAATTGGTTTAGATTCTTCAAAAATGTCAACATCATGGAAAAAAACAGCTGGGTAAAAGGATAAATAAGTATAATGTGTGATCTTGACTGGATCCTGAAAAAGCAGGGTGCAGGGGACAGCTACTAGAGTCAATACTGCAACAAATGCTGAAATATAAGGATGAATTAGGATGAATTGTATAATAACATGAAAGTGAAATTTCTTGCATGTGATTTGGTGCATTATGGTTACTTAGAAAAATGTCTTTGTTCCTGGGAGATTCAAATTCAAGTATTTAAGGAGTGAGTACTATTACGAATGAAGACTCTCAAATGATTTAGCCAAAAAAAAATGAGAACAGTGTGTGGGCCTGCATATGCACAGAAATAAAGCGAATGTAGCAAAATGTTAACAATTAGCAAATTTTAAGGGGAAAATATGTGATGCTCTCATAATATTTTACAACTTCTGTTTATATTTTTTCAAAATTAAAAACAGTAATAAAAATAAAAACAGTACAGTGTATCACAATAATTAAAAGTTAGACTTTTTTTTTTTTAAACATTTACTCTTCTTAGTACTTTTTCTCTTTTTTGAGACAGAGTCTCGCTATGTTGCCCAGGATAGCTCTGGGCTACAGCGACCCTCCCATATCAGCCCCTGAGCAGCTAGGACCACAGCCATGTGCCACCACACCCAAAGAGGTAGCCTCATGAGTGACAGGAACCTGGACTCAAATTCTAGCTGTATTTACCCCTACTATTGCAAAGTATTTAATTGCTTAGTCCCTTCCAACATCTGAAAATAGGAAATAATGTTAGCACCTACACCTCATTAAGTCCTTCAATGAAAATTGTATTCTTCTCAACAAGTTATGTAAAATGCATCAATTACTAATTTTCACAGAATAAAAATAATTATATGTGTTTGCATACCCTCAGATGGTCATGATCATAAGATTCAGATCATAATGCAGAATACTACAGATAAGAAAGTGTAACAGAATAAACTTACTCTATATTGAGCTTATAGATACTCTGAAAAATCACTTCTTTGAAGAATTTTCTGCCTTAAATGTGCTTATGTCACTGAACTTATCTTCTTTTTCATTTTCTGCATGCTAAGTACAGGGATTTTAACTACAATGATGTCAGATATTTACTACAAGTCTGAAAACTAAGCTTTGGCCATTATAAAATTGTGACTTCAACTAATTACCTAAATTTTCTCCCAGTAACAATTACTAGAAAGTAGGAATTTGTTAAATTTAATACATTGCTGATATTCAAAAGACAACTTAACTAGCTGGTGCCTCTGGTTATGCTTAATGCTTAATTCAGAGTAGGAAAACATATCACTTAATATTCATAGGTTAATACCTACTTAGTTAGAAATAAGCACTTATTCATTCCCAATTTTAAGAGCCCTACTAAAGCAGAGAGTCTTAGCCCTGGGGATAAGAATTTCTTGGGAAAATGGCTGTGGCTGAACTTCAAAGGGTCCTTCAGCCAAGGAATTTTATGTAAAATTTTGTGCATATGTGTATTTCTCTGGAGAGGATTCAATCTTTTCCTGAGATTTTCAGAAGCATCCATGAGTCAACAGTGGTTCAAAACGCACTGTATTAAAGCAATGGCTAAATGTCCACGGTATTTTCCCACAGTTCATATATCTTATGTACAGTGAGGTCCAATTGTTTTCCATAATGGCCTATTTTCAAATCTATAATAGGTTCAATAAGAAAGAAAATTAATATATCAATATTTAGAAACCTTTTACCAACTTGTGTTTCAAGATTCTGCAAAGTCAGTATGACAAATAACAGTGTTAAAAACACTCTTCTTAATGTGGATATGTCCAAAATATTACGTGCTTAAGAAAGGTAAGGAAAAATTATTGCTTCAAAGTTTATGGAAAAATATTTATCAAAAGTATCTCTCTCTAGGTGGGAGAGTTTGCAGGTGATAAATTTTCTTTTTTATGTTTTTCCACAATGATGATGTATTAACACTGTAAAGCAGAAAAGAATAAGTAATCTACGAAAATTTTCCCCAAAATATTAGTGTAGTATTTTCTTTTGAAACACTAGAGTAAAATTTATTACTCACCTTAATAGCTTTGATGGCTGCCTTTGTAATTTGGGTCATTTTCGCTTTAGAAATGGGTGGTTTATAGTCATTCAGGGAATACAACTGATGAGAAAGAAGAACAAATTTTAAATACAGCAAAAGTGTCTCCAAGCAATTACATGAAACTATCAAACATTTCCAGTTTTATATTCTCGATAAAATCAAAATGCTGCTTTTCTTTTAAAAATTGAGCTCACCATCACTAGCCATCAGGGAAATGCACATCAAAACCATAATGAGCTATCAGTTAATAGCTACTTGCTTATAATAAAAAAGATAGATAACAAGTGCTAGCAAGAATGTGAAGAAATTGGAACTTCTATACACTGCTGGTGGGAATGTAAAATTGGGCAGCTTTGGAAAACTGTCGGACAGTTCTTCAAAAAATTAAACAGTTAACATATGACCCAGCCAACTCCACTCCTAAGGTATATACCCAAGAGAATCGAGAACATATATTCAAGTAAAAATCTGTACATGAGTGTTCAGTATAGTATTATTCATTCAAAATTCATAAAAAAGGAAAACAATCCAAATGTCCATCAACTAATGGATAAACAAATGTGCTTTATCTATTCAATGAAATATGAGACATAAAAAGGAATGAAGTACTGATGCACACTACAACATGACCAAACCTCAAAAACATTATGTTAAGTTAAAGAAGTCAGATAAAAAAGACCACGTATTATATGATTCCATTTATATGAAATATCCAGAAAAAGTAAATCTATTGGTGGTTGTCCAGGGCTGAGATGGTTGGGGAGAAACAAGGAATGACAATTAATGAGTACAGTGTTTCTTGTTAGGATAAGGAAAATATGCTAAAATTGACTGTGGTGATAATGGCACAACTCTGTAAATACAGTAAAAAACACTGAATTGCACACTTTAAATTGGCTGATTTTATGGTATGTGTCTCAATAAAAACTGCTTTTTAAAAATCAAGGGATGTAACAATAATCCCACCCATCTTTATTTTGAAATTTCTCATATAAACAAAGGAAAATAATAGTGCTTAGAAAACAGTTAAAGACAAGGTGGGGGAATTAGGCAACAGACAAATAACTAAGCTTAAACGAATATTGGTTAAAACTTTCAGTGTATTCACAGACACTAAGATTTTTAACAATTATATGATATTAATTACAAGTCTGGAAACTAAGCTTTAGCCATTAGAGCACTGCAAAAACAACTTGAACAGGCATTAAAAACAACTCAAAAAGAATTTGTTGGTTAACCAACCAGAAATTTAGGAAGTTCTCTAGAGCTTTTATTCCAGCACCCCTTGCAACACATCCATAACTGAATTCTATTCAAGTTTATCCTTTATATCTCTGGAATTTGCTCAGTTTTCCCCATAATTTTTTCCTCTTCCTTTTCTAACCACAATGATCACAGTCTAAATTACCTTCAACTCTCACCTGGAGAATACCTAAATAAATGTGGCATGTTCTATACTACACTGAGAGCTATCTTTCCAAAACCTAATCTGATCAGGAGACTGACACCCATCCACTCCCAAAACCCCCTTAAAATGGCCAATGATTTCTTATTCTTTGTATTAAAAAAACACAAAAAATCTGTATGTATAAGACCTTGCCTGGTCTGACTCCTATCTACCTTTCCAGCCTCCTTTTACACTATGCACCCAGCCCCCTACTGCAGACACAATGCTCTTTTTTTCAGTTCCCTACCACAGCACCTTTAAAATGAGGCTTATTTCCTCTACTTGGAATAGGGCCTCCCCACTATAATGTGTACTCATCCATCTTAATCAAAGCATCATCCCCAAACAGATCAATATCTGCCTCCCCTTTTATGCTTTCATTGTATATCATTCACCTTTGAAGCATTAATTTGAATAATCTGACATTTACTTGTATGATTATTTAACTAATACTTGATTTTTAAAAAGGACCGTCCCAGTCTGAGCAACATGGAAAGACCCTGTTTCTGCAAAAGAGAAATAGAAAAATTAGCCGGGCATGGTGGTACACGCATGTAGTCCCAGCTACAAAGGAAGCTGAGGCCAGGGGATTGCTTGAGCCCAGAAGTGTGAGGTTGCAGTGAGCTATACGCTAGCTTCGGGAACAGAGTGAGACCCTGTCTCAAAAAAAAAAAGACTGTCACAGGTTGATTGATAGTCATTAAGAGAGAAAGGATGTAAAGTACTTTAATGAAATTTAAGTTAATAAGAGGTTAACTGTGTATCAGCAGCTGTCCAAGCTGAAATTAATCCTGGCAGAAATGCAAACATCCTTCTCCTTTAAGCGCACATAGAGGTACCCATATGTTCATGATATTGCCTAACTAGAATTAGGATCCCATCAGATACTTTCTAAGAACTCTTCAAGATTCTTAAGCTCTTAAACTAACTCAAATTTAGAACTCTGCCAAACTCACAGGAAGTTTTACTATTCCCTGTTTTAGAAAATCTATATGAATGCCAGTCTTCTCCTCAGGTGCAAAATAATGTTAACATAAACTACAGTGTTCACAGCAAACCATGTAAAGCAAAGGTCAATTTCCTAGAATTTCTTAGCAGGCCCATCTGAAATTAACACCTATCCTCTCTTACTAGAGAATAAGCTCTAAGAACACAAACCCTGTCTTTTTTGTTTAGATTTTTTTTCCTTTTCTTCAAATTGCATCCTCAGTGCAAGACAGAGAACAGATATTTGTTAAAGACGAATTAAAATAAATATATGCAAGACACGGCAATGCATAAGCTTTGTCCAGAAAGATCTGGATTGGAATTTCAACTATGTCACCTTATTAAAAGTCGCTAAACTTCTGAGCCTTCGTTTTCTATTTACAAACAGAAACAATACTCACTTCACAGAAACATTATATATAAAAAGCTTCTAGGGCATACTAAAGTTACTCAAACAAGGGATAGCCATTATTAAAATTAAAATCCTTCCCTTTGGTAGGCATTCTCCATTTAAATGAATACTATTAAGGGATCCATGAAACCTTGTCACTCAGCCATTTGAAGGTATATTCTATAGTTATTTGTATTACTGGGGTAATAAAGAGGCATTAGGTTGTTCTATGGTTGACAACACATTACTTGTTCATTTTCTGTGGTAAAGTCCTGAAGTTTCAATCAAGCATTAGTCCATATTTTAGCGACTAAAGCTTTGCTTCTAAAACATTTTCAACAGTGTGAAAAGTCAGCTCTCATCTGAGACTCTCCCTTAAAAATACACCTACTACAGACACTTCAGGTACTACTCAGAAAAATACTAAGTAATATGGTACATTTCAAAGGCTCACTTAATACAGCTGACCCTTAAACAACACAGGTTTGAACTGTGCATATCCACTTATACATGAATTTTTTTTCAATAAATATATTGGAAAATTTTTTGGAGATTTTTGACAATTTGAAAAAACTCACAGATAAACCATGTAACCTCAAAATGTCAAACAAATTTAAGAAAATGTCATGAATGCATAAAATATACATAGATATTAGTCTATTTTATCATTTGTTATCATAAAAATATACAAATCTATTATAAAAAGTTAAAATTTATCAAAACTTAAGCATATACTTACAGACCATCTAGGGTGCCATTCACAGTACAGAGAAATGCAAAAAAAAGTAAAGATACAATATTAAAATGTAACTGCATAAAATTAACTATACTAGTGTAATAATTTCATAGCCACCTTGTGTTGCTATTTCAACGAGCTCACGTGTTGAGTATCCACTTAAAACATCAAGTGACAATAATCATCTCCACATAAGCAGTTTGTCTCTCCAGTAAATTGTACATCGTAGTAAAAGAGATGTCTCTCAGTTCCCATATATTTTTCACCACGTTTAGTGCAGTAACATAACACCATCGGACCCATAAGAAGTGCCAGTAGTGATGCTTGCTGGAAGTGCTCCCAAGAAGGAGAGAAAAGTCTTGACATTACAAGAAAAATTTGAATTATTAATACTTGATATGTACTGTAGATTGAGGTCTGCAGCTGTGGTTGCCCACCATTTCAACATCAATGAATCCAGGGTAGGGATCAACGTAAAAAAAGAAAAGGAAATTCATGAAGCTGTGGCTGCAGCTACACCAGCAGGCACAAAAACCTTTAACTTTTTGTGAAGTACCTTTTTATCTTGTATTGAAAATGCAGCTTGTATGTAGGTGCAGGATTGCTGTAAGAAATGCATACCTGTAGACTTTAACATGATTCAAGAAAAAGCAAAGTCATCACATGACAACTTAAAGGAAAATGAAGGATCTAAAGTTACAGAATTTAATGCCAGCAAAGAATGGTTTGATAATTTTAGAAAAAGGTTTGGCTTTAAAAATGCAAAGCTAACAAAAGCAGCAGCTTCTGCTGACCAACAGGCAGCAGATGAGTTCCAAGACAATAAAAAAAAAAAATCACTGAGGAGAAAGGCTATCTGCCTGAAAAGGTTTTTAATAGATAAAAATACCCTATTCTGGGGGGAAAATGCCACAAAGGACATTTATTAGTAAGGAAGACAAGCGAGCACCAGGATTTAAGGCAGGAAGGGATAGGCTAACAATACTATTTTGTGCAAATGCAGTCAGGTTTATGACCAGGACTGCCCTTATCTCTAAGGTTGCTAACCCCCCCAAACCCCTCATCCTTGAAGGGAAGAGATAAACACCAGCTGCCAGTCTTCTGGTTGTCCAACAAGGCCTGGATGATGAGAACTCCTTTTCTAGACTGCTTCCATCGATGCTTTGTGCCTGAAGTCAGGAAATACCTTTCCAGTAAAGGATTACCTTGTTGGAGTCCTTCTGATATTGGACAATGCTGTTGGCCACTCAGAACCCCATGAGTTCAACATCAAAGGTATCAAAGTGGTCTACTTGCCCCCAAACACAGCGTCTCTAATTCAGCTTCTAGATCAGGAGGTCATAAAAACTTTTAAGGCTCATTATACGCAGCACTCCATGGAAACAATCGTTATCGCTATTTAAGAGGACCCTAATAATAGAACATCATGAAACTCTGGAAGGATTACACCACTAAAAATGTCATTGTTGTTACAGAAAAAGCCATGAAAGTCATCAAGCCTGAAACAATAAATTGTTGCTGGAGAAAACCATGTCCAGATGTTGTAAATGATTTCACAGGATTTACGACAGCCACTGAAGGAAATCATCAAAGAGATTGTGGATATGGCAAAAAAGGCAGGGAGTGAAGGGTTTCAAGACATGGATCTTGGGCAAATTCAAGAGCTAAGAGACACCAAAGGAGAGAGATTAACAGAAGATGACTTGACAGAGATGAGTGCTTCGAAACCAGTGCCAGACAATGAGAAGACTAGTGTCTGAAAACAAACTGACGTTAGACTATCTAACAGAAGGGTTCAGATTATTTAAGACAGCGTTTGACTTATTTTACAACATGGATACTTCTATGACACAGGCATTGAAACTAAAGCAACTGTGGAAGGAGGCTGGTACCACAGTATAGAAACATTTTTAGAGACGTGAAAAAGCAGAAATTCAGAAAGAAATAACAATGTATTTCCATAAAGTTACACCAAGTGTGCCTGACTCGCCCACCTCCCCTTCCACCTCTGCCACTGGAGACAGCAACAACCCCTCCTCTTCCTCAGCCTACTCAACCTGAAGATGATGAGCATGAAGACCTTTACAATGATCCGCTTACCCTGAATGAATAGTAAATACACTTCCTCTTCTTATAATTTTCTTAACATTTTCTTTTCTCTAGCTTAAAAGAATACAATCAATAACATATATAACATACAACACACATGTTAGTTGACTTTTTATGTTATTGGTTAAGGCTTCCGGTCAAAAGTAGGTTATTAGTAGTTAAGTTTTGGGGGACTCAAAAGTTATATGCCAATTTTTGACTGCATGACCCTAAACCCCCAATGTTCGAGGGTCAGCTGTACAGGTGCTTCCAACTAACCATTTCTCTAGATTCTCTAAAATCCCATTTCTTTATTAAATCTGATCAGAAAACAGGTCATTTCATCTAATTCTTCATTGAATGCTTTTACTAAAATTTACTATCAAGTCCTCAACTTTCGAAGAAGGTTGATAAAAATCTCTCCTCAAATACTGTCTTTTATTGATCTGCTGAAGAAATAATTATTTGTACCCAAAAAAGTCTCTTATTCAAAAATTCACTAAGTATATTCTCCTTGAATTCAGAAACAGAAGCGTGATTCAGCTAGTTCCTGTTTGGTTTCTTTTTATCGAAGATGGGTAATTTAACATGTCCCCCCTTTTGCCTTGGCTTCTAGGGGTCTTGCTGATATGTTTATTTTACTAGTTTGAACACATATCTCAAAGGCCTATTCACATCTTTTCTCTGCTATATATAACTAGTTTTGTTGCATATGAAAATAACATGTTTTCTAATGTGCTTAAATTTGTTAACTAAGCTGCTTTAAAGTTCTTTTTGAACTAGATGGTGTACAGATTTATTCAACTAAAGTGAACCTAGTACATGACTTTAGAAACAGTTTGTCATCATCCAGTTTCCCTCCAAGTCAATTCATCCAAATTTACGTTTTCTGCATGGCCCCCTACTGCTCAATCGTAAGCATCAACCTCAATCCTCTAGGACCTCCACAAAGACCATGTGTTGAGAATTCTGTGACTGTCACTATACCAACTCGGTACCTTAGAAAAATACAGTGATTAAATGCTGCCAGTCCATTAGAAGCTTTTAATAAACTTCTATAAATAATTTAATGTACATGAAAAAACCATATTTAATCTATCTTTGTATCTACAAGATATGACACAATGCTTAGGACATAGCAAGCATCCAAGAATAAACCTTCATTATCCAACTGATAACTTATTAATAGTGGTATAAGCATTGCTATTAGGAACTACCAAGCTTCATTTCAACCCTCATTCTTATCAGATATGTTAACCTGCCTCCAAGAATTGGGAATGTAATTCTCTCCACAACTCAAAATCTGATCCAGGAAAGAAAACACATCATCATTTTACACTGAAAAATGGTTAAGAATGAAAGTTGATTCTGAGACCTTTCTTTTCCTTTGCCTAACGATTCAGAGCTCTATGCTTGCTCTATGCTTGGGTCAGAAGACCATGGTTGCATGCTCTCTAGGCTTGGGCTTTCCAGCTACCTAGTTTTCTCTACAACCAGTCTACTTCTCAGGATCTGGCTTGCTGCTGCCATGTATTTCAAAGTCTTAAGTGACTGTTGATCCCAGTTAGTTTGTTCCATCAAATTCTTCCTTTTCTAGGGCTACTGGTGCCTGCTGTGCTATTATTCAGATTCTTCCCCTCACATGCCATGTTCTAATATTACCTAAAGTCAGATAACAAAACCTTTACACAAATTTTCTATATAAATTTGATCTCCAGTGACTGAAATAAAGTCCTAGTTCAGACCTGCCCCCTCTTTGGCTACTTATAATTTCAATGAAATTATATCTATTAAGATGATCATACACTCTTTGTTTCTGCTTCTGTTTATGTGGTGAATCACATTAATTTGCATATGTTAAACCATTCTTGCATCCCTGAGATGTAACCCACTTGATCACGGTGAATTATTTTTTTGTTGTGCTGTTGAATTTGGTTTGCTAGTATTTTGCTGAGGATTCTTGAATCTATATTCATAAGAGATACTGGTCTGTAGTTTTTGTTGTTGTTGCATCCTTTCCTGGCTTCCGTATCAAGGTGATAATGGCTTCATAGAGTGAGTTGAGGATTTCCTCCTCCTCCTTGATGTTATGGAATAATTACTGTAGGATAGGTAGTAGTTCTCTGTATGTCTGGTAGAAATCGGCTGTGAATCTGTCTGGTCTGGGGTTTTTTGTGGGGGGGGATTTTTAGTAGTGCTTCAATCTCACTGTTCATTATTGGTCTGTTCAGGATTTCTATTTCTTCCTGATTCAGACTTGGGAGGTTATGCGTTTCCAGGAATTTATCCATTTCCTGTATGTTTCCTAGTTTATGTGTGTAGTGATTTTCGTAGTATTCACAAATGATATTTTATATTTCTGTGGTATCAGTTGTAATGTCTCTATTTTCATTTCTAATTGAGCTTATCTGAGCTTTCTCTTCTATTTCTGGTTAATCTAGCTGGAGGTCTATCGATTTTATCTGTTCAAAGAACCAAGTTTTTCTTTCATTGATCCTTTCTGTATTACTTTTTCTTTCACTGACTCTTTTTGTATTTTTTGGCGGTTTCCATGTCATTTAGATCTGTTCTGAGCTTTGTTATTTCTTTTCTTCTGCTGGCTTTGGGTTTGGTTCCCTCTTCTTTTTCTAGTTCCTTGAGATGTGACATTAGGTTGTTAATTTGTGATCTTCCTGTCTTTGTGATGCAGGCATTTAAGGCTATGAACTTTCCCCTTAGAACTGCTTTACTGTATCCCATAGATTTTGATAGCTTGTGTCCCCTTTAATTTTTTTTCATACTTCCCACTTCACGAAATTTTAAATTTCTATACTATCACTTGTAGGCACTACAGTAAATGCTTGTTTTTAATCTGAAAACTTACTCAAATTAAATCAATTTCTAATGACTTTACTCAAGGTGTGAGGACTCTTTCACCCAAACTGAGATATGTTAGCTGGTGCTGAAGCTACTGCACCACAAAACGTAACCTCTAATAAAGATCTTAAAAGCTACTTGTGATCAATTAGGCCAGGGATCAGCAAACTTTTTCTGTAAAGGGCCAAACAGTAAATATTTTAGGCTTTGCAAGCCATACTGTTTCTATCCCAACTACTCAGTTCTGTCCCTTGTAGCAGAAGAGCAGCCATAGACAATTCAGATATGAATGGACACAGTGTGTTCCAACAGAACTTATTTACAAAACCAGGTCAACCCCTGAATTTGGGTAACATTTTCAACCTCACAAATGTGGCAGGGCTTGTTTTTGTTTTTGATAAACACTGCAATCTCACATCCCTGGAGAGTATATTCATGCCCTTCCCTCTCCTCTTCCTAAGATTTTTAAAGTAAATTTCTTTGTACATCACATAATATAAGTTTGGGTTAACTTCTAGTGATGTGGCAATATCCTTGAGCAATCAAAATTTTTAAAGAGCAAAGGCCAAAAAGGAGACATTACAGACATTCTGAGAAGACCCTCCCAGATTAGGCTTTTAACAAAGGCACAACAGTTTTATATTAAAAAACATGCTGATATGAAAACTTCAGAACAAAGTGTTTCAAAGGCATCTTTGAAAAACAAGACTATAGGTAACTGCAAATACCAAAGTACATACAAACTGAAATGTTAAAATACCTAATAACTAGTTACTGAACATATGAAATAATCTTTTCTTTTAAAAAAAATTCTTGTAACTTTTCTTGGATAGAAAATATTTTAAAATAGAAAATTTGAAAATACAAAAAAACACAAAGTAGAAAGAAAATGCAAATTAGCTATAATCCCACAATTCATCACTCATTCAAAATATACTCGATAGTGCTAGGCACAGAGAAGAAAATAGAACAAAGCAGACAAACGTCTCACGGAACTTCCAGTTGTTTACTTTCAGAGACAGACAATATTCTAATAAACTAAAGAAACAGCTTGTATAGTTAAATATACAATAAAGGTAATAACAGGTGGTGAAGAATATGCAACATTGCCTATCTTTCTCAGAATCTCAAATCCAGAACCCCCTTTTTTAAGGTACAAGTTTAAACCTGCTTTGGAATGAAGAGAAATTATAACCAACTTCCTCAAAAAAATTATATAAAGAACTAAATTTACTCCACAAAAAAACTTGTTTGCATACGCCCTTTAATTCAACACACAAATTTGCACATCCTTTCCAAATTCCTGGAATAAAAGGGATTAAAAAGTACTTTAAAAAGTGCACAGGCTTTACAGTGCCTGTCAAGATGGAGCAAGCCAACTAACGGGTCTCTGTCACCAATGACAACTAAAAACCCCACAAAAATCAACTACTAGAAGACTCTGAAAGTATTAGGTTATTAAGTATGGAATGTCCGATTTCCTTAAGTACTAAGTTTAACAATTGATATTTCTGATAGCTCACTTTGACACTTTTTTTTTTATTATGAAGGTACATCCTCATTCTTTCAAACACACATTTTGACTTGTGTTTATCTTTCAAATTTTTTTTAGAGCAATTTTTGTGAAACCAAAGGTAAGTCGAAAATTCATGTTATTTTCAAATGAGTTCCATCATGGAATAAATGCAGCACAGACAGCTCAAAATATCAATGAAGTGTTTGGGAAGGATGTGGCTAATGAACACACAGTACGTTGATGGCTTGAGAAGTTCCATTCTGGTGATTTTAATCTTGAAAATGAGCCATGTGGGTGACCTGAGACCAAGGTGGATAATGACGAGCTAGAAGCTGTAGTGGAAGCAAATCTATCTCAACCTACATGTGAATTAGCAGCAAGATTTGACGTTACTATTCTAACAATATTGGACCATGTGAAATAAATTGGCAAGGTAAAGCAGCTGGATGCACGGGTACTGCATGACTTAAATGAGCATCAGAAGAGAAATCGTCTCGAAGCTTGCCTTTCTTTACTGTCACAACATAAAGGTGAGCCATCGCTATACTGCATCGTTACATGTGATGAAAAACGGATTCTTTTTGACAATCGCAAGCGTTCGGCACAAAGTTGGATAAAGATGAAGTGTCAAAACACAGTCCAAAACTGAATATTCATCAAAAGAAGCTAATGGTGTCTGTTTGGTGGGCCAGCACTGGTATTATCCACTGCAGCTTCATGAAACCTGGTCAATCCATTGCAGCAGATGTCTACTGCAACCAACTGGATGAAGTGATGAGGATGGCTGCAATTAAGCAGCCAAGATGGTCAATAGACATACGCCAATCCTCATGTCGAAAAAAACAACACTGCTCAAACTACAGAAGCTGGACTTGGAAACTCTCTGTCATCCACTGTATTCACCAGACCTTGCACCAACTGACTACTACTTCTCCAGGATTTGGACCACTTCTTGCAAGGAAAAAATATTCAATTCTCAACAAGCTGTGAAAAACGCCCTTCGCAATTTCGCCGTCACTCGCTCTCCAGGCTTCTTTGCTGCTGGCATAAACCAGCTATCGTTAAGATGGCAAAACTGTGTCAACAGTTTAGGCACACACTTTGTACTGCTTCTTCTTTGAGATATTAAAAAATACTAAACTTTTGATTTGAAATCGTACGTTTCATATTTAATGACCTAATGAAACAGCAGGCAAACTGGAGACTGAGAGTCAAACCTCAGTAATGACCAGTGAAAGCTAAGGAGGAAGGTGGCTGTATAGGACCTAAGGTAATCTCATAGTGTTTTGTATAATCTACGATCTCCTGGCTTTGATCCCAGTGCTGGCAGAATCACAAAACGTTGCAGCCAACAACAGAGGCAAAAACACTAGGAGAAACCCCCTACATTTAGCCAGAAGTGTAGATAAAAGGACTCCCCCATGCTGTGGAGGAGGAGGGCAAGAAAGGAGAAGAGAAGAATTTTCCTTTTCTCTCCTGGTCCTGCCAATGGTTCAAAGGCAGACCCTGTTGCCATGCTGGCATCTAAAACCTCAAGAGAAGATAGATCTCTGGCCAGAGGAACAAGAAAAAGGAGTCCTATTATCCAAAGAATGGGGTAGGCATTCCTATCCCTCTCTCTCACCACTTTATTCTGAAGGCTAAGCCTCGAAGATAACCTTGACTTTTTAGCCAGGGAAAAGGGAGTCCTGGGATCTGGAGAATGTATGGGAATCCAAGAGAGCTGGAGAAGAAGATCCCCTAATTTTATGTTTGAACTAAGTCCTGGGCTCATCCTAAAATTGTGTCTATACGAAACAGACCCAAAGAAGCAGAGCAAAGGCATTGATAACTAAAATCCAAGTAAACCACTGCCCAATTCCTAGACTAACTCTTGAGTGGAACGTGTGTTGAGTACACCTCAACAACAGAACAAATGCTTTGAAAATTGAACTACACTGGACCCATCACAAAAAAGCAAGACAGAATTTGCATCCTGAACTTAACCAAACTGATTGCCTGATAAACAAAAACGCACCTTCTTCAGAGGATTTCAATGAAGTCTTACAACATAATATTGAAAATGTCCAGTACACAAGTGAAACTTGCTTGATATACCAAAACAAACACACACACACATACACACACACTAATATCTGTCCATGGCTCAAGGGAAAAGAAAATCAACAAATGCCAATCCCAAAATGACAGACTTTGCAATTATCAAAGATATTAAAAGAAGTTATAATCATCCTCAAAAAAGTAATTGTACACTCTGAAAATAAATGCAAAGACAGAAGTTTTCAGCACAGAAGAGGTAACTACAAAAAGAAACCAAATGGAAATTTTAGAACTGAAAAATACAATATCTAGAAGAAGAAGGTAGTATGGAGCCAAATACAAGCAATAGAAAAGTTTTACTAGTGATTTTACCTAATTTAAGAAGTAAAAGGTCATAATCGTATTTTCACATCAATATTATCTATGATAGTAAAAACAAAAAATATATATTAACTTACAAGTCCAGTAAGAAAAATTTAATAAGGTACAGTAAGATACAGTAAGTAAACCTGATACATTATTAATGTAGAAATATGGAAACGTCTAACATGTTCAATGACAAATATAAAATATCTGTAATAATTATAACTTCATAAATATAAGAAATACAAAAACAAGAAAAAATGTTCAGAAAAAATCTCTTATAGGAACTGAATATATTAGGCACACAAAATTTTCTTAAAATTAAAAGGAAAAAAAGTCCTACCACACATTTCTTTTTTCTATTTCATGCCATTCTTTCCATAATCTAGCTAACCCACTAGATGAAACCTTTTTCAAGGAAATTCTCACACAGTTAAAATAAAACAGAACAAAACAGAAAATAACGAAGTATACTGACCAATCTTGGGTGACACTTTACTTCTTGTTATATTTATGTATGTGACTATTAGATCACAACACAAACTGCATTTTTTATTGTGGATTGTGGTAAAAAATATAAATGTATTTTAAAAAAGATATTGGTCTAGCTCACAGCTATAAACAGAAGGTAATATTAAAATTAATTACAAAGAAAGGAAGACATCATTAAATTTTCTCTAGATAATACTGTTTGCCAAAGGCCGAGTCTAAAGTGCAATCTCTGTTTTGTTTTTAAAAAGGAGATTAGTAAATATCTAGAGATACAAAAGACTTTGTGATACCAAGCTGAGATTTTTTTTCTCCTTGTTGTAATCAGAAAAACAAAAAAGGATATAGCTTTCATACCTAAAATCATATCCCACCATTAGTAGTATACGTATATGTGTGTATATGCAGGCAGATATACAGATCTATATATCCATCTATCCACCCCTCACTCTCTCCATTCATCTATCCACTTTGGAAAACTGATCTTGTAAACTGAAAATTCTCAATAAATAGTAGCTAATAAAAGAATTTTTCACATCCTCGACAACGAATACCTAATACATAACTCCAAAATAGTTATGTATTAGGTGTTGAAATATATAATGATTTGACTTTGATAAAGTACCTTACTGGGTTCCAAAGGTAATCAGGAAACCTAATACAAGCTAGCAAAAGAAATTTAGCCAGCTTCCTCATACCTAAATTCACCTTAACGCACCAGATTAACTTTACTCAAAAAATTGGAGTGTCAGAGCCATGGTTGATGATAATAAATTTCTCTCCCTCAAACTTTACATATTTTAATAAGTTTTGCAATCCTGTACTATAGTGCTATGCCAACATTCATGGGTATAAAGAACATTATTTCAATGCAGCAAAATGTTTTATTCTGAAATATTCCCCAGTATCATTTGTAATATTGTATAATAAAATAACCACCCTTGTATAAAATGTTCAGATTTACTCTGAGAGTTAATCATGATACTCTAACTCAGATTAATAAAGTTTTATTATCAAGGTAAATCAACTAAAAAATTAAAGAACTGTAAAATCCAAAACCAAATTCAACAGTGACTTAGGCCAAATCAAGCCAACATTCACTGCTAGCTACTGAAAACAAGCATAATATTAAGTCTTTTAGGAAACAAAATATGACAGGAAGACCCTCACCTCAATTACCTAACAACCTACTGGAGTGGAAGGAAGAGTCACATGCATACCATCATTATAATACAGTAGGTTCTCTGCATTCTGAGATCTACCATGTCAGTTCTAACAATTCACTGACGATGCCAAAGGTCTATCAAATGTAATCTCAGGTAATTCTATAGATCACTAATATGAAGTGTGTATGTTAACCTTAACTATTAGTGACTACGCATCGTTATTCTCCTCTCACTTTCATATGCATTTAACAGAGCATTAATACTGTATACTAAAGTGGTATTTAAACTTCGGGGGATCCAGGAGGACCTCAGAATTTTTCTCATGAAAACAAGAGCACATGACATAATTTAGTGCCAACATAAAAATACTGGGGGAGTATTCAGCCTATAAATGAAATATACATACAGTTGGAAACAAGAGCATAAGGTTTAATAAAGAAAATGAATGTGAAATGGGCTAATTACGGAAAGAGAGCATTCTTGTTACAACTATAATTCTGCTTCCACACCATTTACATTTATAACACACCAATAAATCTGTTCACAAACAGTGATTTACAAAAAGAAAAGGAGATATGGCTATTTCCTAATGGGAATGCATTTGACTCTGAATAGAACTCTGTGCTTTCCTACTGGGAAATCACTGAGTTCCTAAGCCAACACAAAAATGGGACTACATAGTGTATAGCTCTAAATATAGTAAATCTTCCCCTTTCACAGCATCATGTATATGCAAGGTATATAATAAGCATATTTTTATGTTTATTTATAAATAGTCTTATAAAATAATGGACTTATAAAAAGCCTTAAAGCCATAGGTCAGAAATCTGTACAGCAGAAGGCAAAGGAAATCTCAAAGGTTTTTAGAAGTACAAAGTGCTTCTAGCAAAACTGTTACCAAAATTAATACTAGTAAAAATTAATCTAATAATCTAAAGTATCTAGTTCTACCGTATGAACTAGAGAGAAAGAGAATTCTAAATTAAGAGCCAACTAAAAATTGACTATAACAAACCAAGGGAGAAGTGATGAGGATACAGGCTTAAGCATTAATATTGAGAATAAAAGGGAAGGACACAAAATGTTTTTTTAAAAAATAATTCATTGGATTTCATGACTGACAAGACATGGATGAAAGAGAAGCATCTAAGATAATTCTAAGTTTTCAAGTCTGAGTATTTGGGAATATAATTATACTAATGACATAAACAGGAAGTCTAAAAAAGCAAGAAGTTTGTGGAAGAAAGGTAAGTTTAGACATGGGATGACGGCTATATAATTTTAAGCACATATGTACACAAAATACTTAGAATACATGGGATTGAATCCCAAAAGAGAAAATAAAAAATACAAGTCATTCCTGAAGAGATAACATTTGAAGACATAAGGAATAAATACTGAAAACTAAGTAGCAGAGGGAGAATAAGTAAAATAAGAGCCTTTTAGGCCTTAAGGTAAAAAATCATTTCAGAAAAGAGAACCAATAGAAAGATTTAAAACAGACAGACAGTTGCATGAGAAAGGAGAAAGAAAGCAGTAAATATTACTTTTTATCTGTAAGGCCCTTTGTCAATTACTAAGCATTATCACAACTCTTGTGTCTCTTTTACCTTCAGAATGGCCTGATAAAATTGACATTTATTATTCCCATTTACAGATGTATAAACTTAGGGTAAGTGACTTAACTAAATTCAAACTGGTATTAAGTTATAGAACCATGTCTCAAACCCAATTCTGGCTACCCAAATACCCAGACGTGATCCAGTTTCCAAAAACAAGAAGTTCACTACTTGGCAATCAACTAAACATACACCACTGAGTCAAGGAAGACGACGGTGGATAACTGTGGGGACATACCATTTAATAGCATCAACCTAATAACTAAGACAACTTTAATTAAAAGATAAAAGATTATAAAGTTTGTGAGTCTACTGATCAAATAACAGCTAAGTAGGTTACATTTAAACACGAATCTTAAGCAATCCTCAACAGAGTTAAAGGGTCTTCAAAATTTCACCAAGAAAGCTCCCTTTCTCTAAGGGATTTAATTCAAATAAATATTAAAATAGACCAACTCCAACTTTCTGTCAAAAGCTGAAACACACATTGTTTGGGTTTAGGAAAAATACTACAACAGCAATAAGTGTTCACTGTGAAAAAGTCAAACTATTAAAAGCTCTCATTCACTGCACCCTATCCACCTACTGCTCTTTTTGTAAATAATGACTGCTAGCCAGGTGCCATGGCTCATGCCTGTAGTCCCAGAGCTTTTGGAGGCCGAGGCAGGAGGATTACTTGAGCCCAGGAGTTCAAGACCAGCCTGGGCAACTAAACAAGACCCCATATCTACAAAAAACTAAAAAAGAAAAAATTAGCCAGGCATGTGCCTATGGTCCCAGCTACAGGGGATGGGGTGCGAGGATCGCTTCAGTCCAAAAATTCAAGGCTGCAATGAGCTATTATATTACCACACCACTGTACTCCAGCCTGGGCAACAGAGAAGACCCTGTGAATTTAAAAACAAACAAACAAAACCTCACAAATTCTTGACCAGTAGTATTAATAATAGTAGTCCAAAATACATTATGGTCTGTATGTTGTCACTGTTAGCTGTTTAAAGATCTTGTTCAATTATTTCCCCAACCTGGAAAATATGCTGAACATAATCTAGCACATTCTTTGAAACTCATAACCTCCATGATTCTTATCCATTATTAAAGTATGTTATAATAGGAAGACACTTTCCAGGGCAACAGAGATATCCACTATGACACTACTGTTCCCAAGTTGCAATTTTTTTAAAAAAAACTACCTTTGCTAGAATCTGAAAAGTTAAAAAATCAGTATTCTTTAGCTTTCCAAATACTTCATAAAATTTTTAAAGCTTTTTAAATATTCAAATCAACTGTGAGAGGTAGTCAAGCATGACACCATTATTTCTATTTTTAAAATGACGCTAAGAAAAAATTAATTAGAAAATTCATTAATTAGGATTAATATTTAAGGGATCCTAAAGGTCATCTTGTCTGATGTCATTTTACTAATCATAAACCCATCATGTCCTTCCTTGCCCCAAATGCCATCTGTCACATCTTACTTTATAGCAAACATATTAATTTTGTAAACTTTCATGCTTTAAAACACCTGCACTGGGAACTTTCTAAACAGCAGTTGGCAAAACTCTAAAAGGAGTAATTACAAAGTATCCATCATTATTAAAATATGAAAATTAGAAACATGCTAAGGATACAGACTTATAGAGTAACTGCACTCCTCTCTTACAAAGAAGGTACAAAATACATGAGCTCTGTACTCAAAGACTCAGAGGCTTTTTAGTTTTCTGTGGAGGGTGAGTTGCTGGAGAACTGCTGGCTAAGTGGGTGTTACTGTGTAATACTTTCTCTGCCAAGGAAAGCATATTTTTCTGTGGCACTCTATTCTATAAGCAGGAGCGCAGCAGCACAACAGTTTGTTCCTTATTCTGCCCAAGAGTTAGCATGAAATGTTAATAATCTGCTAAGACCTACCAATTCCCACTCCTCCTCCACCTCCAAGAAACATAAACACTACCAAAATTGCGCTCAAAAAATCCAGAGTGAAAAAATTGAGAACCATACACTGAGACACAGAAAATATAAATTTGTTCTCATCTGGCCACTATGTGTTCCTAATAAGGTGTGATTCTGAACAAGTTTCATCATCTCTGAATCTTGATTCCTCCTCTGTAAAATGAGTATACTGAATGACAGAAATCTTTAAGGTCTGAAAGTTGCAGTTTTTGGAAATCAAGTGTAAGCACGGAAGTAAACAAGGAACTCAATTATAGAACCATAACTTTAGTTACACCTACAGCTACAAATGCATAACATGATTGTGATGGCCTTTAGCTAACCTATTCTAAAGTGGAAGAGAAATGATTTTCCATGGTAGAAAACAAAATGTATAAACAAACAAGTGTACACATATGAAAAATACTACTTCTGTTTAAATTTTTCCCTGGGATCCAAATAACCCATCTTTCTTTAATTTCAGTTCCTTCCCATGTCTTTTGTAAATATCAAAATGAAAAAATAAGAATGTTACCCTCTTTTTAATTTTACAAGTATTATTAACAGTGAAATGACAAAAATGAGAAGAAAAAGAATAATTCACTAATAAAGCTTCTTCATAACAAATCCCCAAAACTATATTGGCTGAAATTTCTCAAATAAATATGGGTTCTATTTCTAATGACATAGTCTTTAAATTCACAATTCCATATTCACAATAAATTGGTTACAATAAAGTTAAGGTAACGAACTTTGCGACTAAAAGAGTAAATAAAATGCTGAATGATGAGAGTAGGCTTAATGTTAAGAAATTCTAATAAAATCTCATTAAACAAAATTTAAATCTTTAATTTTATTCATGGATCATTCAATTTACCACTGATGTTTTAACTGCATACAAGAACATCTGGTTGTAAAAGCAGTTTAAAATCAAGCATATGCCACAAGAGTCACTTTTAAACGTCCTTATACTCACAAATACAAGAATATAGAAAGAAAGGGTCAAGGCAGGGTGGTTAGAGGAGGAGAGAAGAATAGGAGAATAGGAGGATGGGAGAATGGGAGAATGGGAGAATCGGAGGGAGCAAGGAAGATAAAAGATTCTACAAGATTTTGCTCTAAGCCTGCTTCTCTTCTTTTTGTATATAATCTCCCTAGACAATTGTACCCTCTCCTGAATCTTCATTTCTAGCCTATTCTCTCCAGGTGTTCAATCCATATATCCAACTGAATAACTAAACCCTGATGTTCCACTGACACCAAATATTCAAGATGTACAAAACTACTATATTCAACAAAACAGTTACAATAACGGTCTTTGGGTGGTTGAGGTATGGGTGATTTTAATCCTCCTCCTATAATGAGGATCTTTGACTCCTGGTGAGGAAAAAGAATCCTCCATCTAACCTAACCCCCCAAATTATCCCTCTCCTGAAGCTACTTGCTTCCCATGATTTGCCTGTCTTCGTGTTTGGTACCATACCATTATATCAACCTAGTCACTTAAGCCAAAGCCCCGGCACCTCATCCTCATACCCAGCTCCCTATTATTAAATTTCTATCGCTCTTCTTCTCGTCATTATTATTACTCTAATTGGGCCCTTCACCTTCTCCAAATTAATTTAACCTTCCTTCTCCCATCTCATCCCACCATTGCCTTTCCCTGCTCAACAAAGATGCTAATCATTTTTCTAAAACACATATTTTAAAATTTAAAATTTGTGTTTTCATCTAAAACCCTTCAGAATCTCCATTATCTTTTGATTAAAAAGGAGGTCCTATGCATGGTATATATAAAGACCCTTCATCAGCAGACCCTAAACTAATTCCCCAATCACTCCTCCCTACCCTACCCTCTACCCAAAGGTGCTATTTCCTTGAAAATGAGCTTTTACCTTTTGCACACAATGCCTCCTCTAGTTGTACTGTGTACATCACAGCCTATACAGTTAAGTATACAGAGTATACATAGGTGACATCACTACTCTTCAGATCAAAATGCTTATCACATTACTTCTTAACTCTTTATGGTAATCCATTCCCATCCCCACCCCTATGAGAATATAAACTATCTGAGGAAAAGGCTGTGTAGGTACCAACACTGGTGACTAGCCTGCAGAATACAATGTCTGATGGATGGCAAATATGTGTAAGTCACAAAGCTCAACTAGCAACAACTTTCCCTCCATTCTTTCCAACCACCAAATGCTGTAACATTAAAACTTTCACTGGGCTATTACTATATTCTAGCATTTTGAAAACTGTACTATAATTAAAATAGAATGAAAATACTGACAATCTTGAAGGACTAGCAAAATAAAAGGAAGTACTCACAGGAATACTTGAAATTGTTAATCGTTACAGCTCTGAGAGGCCTGAGACATCTAATTCTTTGATTTTGCAAATAAATCAAAATACTGATTGGGAAATTTTGTGTAAGGAATGATGCTGCAGCCTCTGGCCAATTCCTTTAGGATGTTACTACTCTTCAGCTAAATTTGGTCACAACCTTCATTCTTGTAATTGTCATCAAAGCAGAGACAGGCTTCTAAAAGGTTCTGACTTATCTGATAGAACGACAACAAGAATTTGGAAAATTTTGCTCAGTAACAGGAAATGCTATAAAAATAAAAACCATTTTTCTTGATACAAATAAAAGCCAAAGATGTTAATAATCCTTATAAAAAGTTACTAGTTTATTAAATGCTTATTTAAAAAACCACTTATTTCAGCAACAGATATATAACATGGTAAAAATTCATTTTGAGAATACTTATTCAAAGGTGTAGAAATTTAGCCAGGGACAAGACAGATAACCTGTGAATAGTTCTTGAGCTTTTATTAATATTAAGTAAATGAATATTAGCCCTATCAGAAGACTTTCTCCCTATTTTAAGAAAACCACACAAGCAACTATATTCAGGGACCCTCAACTTTGGATAGTACTTTAAGAATCATTCTTACTCTCATTTATTCACTAAAGCATTTTATGTAGTTGAATAATATTTTTTAAGAGTCTATAATACACATGTACTTATCACTAAATTATATCTGAGTTGTCTCAATTAGTGAGGATTAATTTTATCTTCCTTTAGTGAGTTAGTGTAGCTACACAATGAAATCATCAAGACTGAGAATCATTTTCACATAAAAATCACATTTCACAAAAAAGGAAAGATGGAAAGTAATGAGCCAAACTGTAAAAATTTTGCCCCCTTTGACACATTTATTTTAATCAAGTTTTCCAACAAGAATGCTCTATCTGCAAAGTAATATGAAAACAACTTTTACTAGATAAAATGTTACCAAATGAGGAAAAACAGGAAACATGCATTTCCAGTGCACACCTCCACAAAAACTCAATGTAAACTTCGTGAGAGCAGCAATTGGTTTCAGATTCTTCCTAATCTGTTCTGTACACTGTTGAATCCCTAGGACCTATAATAGTGCCAGCACATGGTCAGTACACAAAAAAATTTTTGAATGAGTATTTCCACCAGGCAGTTTTTCAAGTCGTTTCGTGCTGATTTTGATGTTAAAACAAGCATTATAAAGCTTACACGAAGTATATTTTTCTGCTCAATTATAATTCTTGTTTCCAAGTAGCATGCTATTAATCAAGTTCTCAGGTTTCAGAATTTACAGCACAGCCCAGTGAAGTATGGCTTATGGCCTGTTTGTGCAGGCTCTCAAGCTAAGAATGATTTTTATATTTTAAAAGATTTATAGAAGACAGAAAATAAACAAAACAGACCCATATATGAGCGGCGTATTTGTGGCCCATAAAATCTAAAATATTTACTATATGATCCTCACACACACAGACATGGTTTTAGCAATTCTGAAACTACTTTGTATTTTAGAATTGAGCAAATAATAAGTAAATATATTAAAGATAACAGAAGCCAGGTTTCTGACTGTCAGAGAAAGGAATTACAGATTTGGAAAAGGGAAAGGCTAGAATGAACCCTACACTGTTGGAGCAGAATGGGAGATATTTCAATGACCTTATAGCTTTTTAGACAGATACGAAACAGATAAGGAATTCTGTGTGTATATAATTTCAGGAAAAGTTTGCTGAACCCCCTAGACTGGAGATTCCACACACACAGAATGAATGTTTTCTGAATATACATTTTCTTTCACCTATTAGTAGAATTTCACTATTAGATCTTTCACTCAAGCCCTTCTCCTCATCCAAACCTCTGAATTTTGGAATGTTATTTGAAGAATTTTAAATAAATGGTTTGTTGTTTTGGTTTTTTATCAGAGCATAGTGGTTATAATGCTGAAGTTAAGAAAAAGCAGAGGAGGATTAAAGTTAAACTATCTTTAATGTTTCACATACTAAAAACAAAATAGAAAAGGCAAAAATAAAAATGGAATACAAACAAAAAATTGAACCCAATATACTTTAAATGAAGAGCAAAACTACATTAAGAGGAAAAAACTAACCAAGTAACATTTGTACACAGCATTTTAACTATATGCCCTCAGGCTAAACAAAAAATAAATTATAAACAAATATTAAACTCTAGTTAATAGGTATGTTTTCACAGACATGCTTTAGCAATTCTGAAACTACTTTCTGTGTATTTTAGGACTGAGCAAATAATAAGTAAATATATTAAAGATAACAGAAGCCAGGTTTCTCACTGTCAGAGAAAGGAATCACAGACTTAGAAAGATGGAAGCCTAGAATGAACCTTACAGTGTTGGACTGGAATTGGAGATATTTCAATGAACTTACAGCTTTTTAGATAGATATAAAACAGATAAGTCTGTGTGTATATAATTTCTAGTTCTATCTGTTAATGGATACATATCCACCAGAACAAACTAGGGTCTTTTGGAGAAATGTCCAATTCTGAGGCTTAGGTGGGAATATTTTATTATACTAGAAAATAAGGGAGTACTCAAAAAATGATAGGCACTTGTCAAAAGGACATAGGAGCCAGCTTGAAAGAGCTCTGACTAGTCAAAACTGAAACAATCGGAGTATCAAAAAAACTCAATGAACAAAAAAGAATTCATGAGTTCATACTGATATGCATACACACATACATAAATGGTGAGAAGGGAAAGCTTGTACAGAACACCAGCTAATAAATACAGAAATGACAGACTTAGAAAATCACCATTTGGCAACCATCTTAGTATAAATGATTCAGGCAAGAACTGAATGGATGCTAAAATAAGCGGATGAAAATTTGATGAGTAGTAAGGTATCTGCATCAAAATATCTCCCCATAAGATACTTGTTGCAAAGGAAAAATTAGTAACTCTATACTAACAGAAGAGAAACCTTGTAGAGAAAAGTTAACATCCCTAATAATGGGATTTATGGATATCATTTACTTCCTATATGATGCACTGAGAACACAGTATCACTTCTGGAGTATTTCTGGTAAAAATGTAGAACCTGAACCTAATTATGAAGAAACAACAGACAAATCAATATTGAAGGAATCCTAAAAATAACTGGCTTATTCTAATCAAATATCATCTCTAAGGTCATAACAGACAAGAGTAATCAATTTTCAGATTAAAAAGCCTAAAGAGACAAGACAAGTGAATGTAAGGTGTGATGCAGATTTTACTCTATTAAGGACATTACTGGTACAATAGTGAAATCTGAATAAGATGTGCAGACAACAGCTTTGCATCAATTTCCTGATTTTGGTATTGTATTATGGCGAAATAAGAGAATGTGTTAGTAAAAAAAAAAAAAAAAGAGAGAGTGAATGTGCTTGTTTTTAGAAAATACACACAGTCACTTAGAGGTAAAGGGCACCATGAATTGGAATTTACTCTCATAATGTTCAGAAAAAAATTTGTGTATTTATGAAAGAGTGAGTGATGGTTCTCCTTTACACCTGCGCCAGGGGTTGAGAACTGGGTCCTTCCAATCCCCACTCTAATGCTCACAAAGCTGCATTTCCTTCGTAAAATCACAATTGTGTGCCTCAGTTTCCCTTTTAATAAACTGGGATAGCACCTATCCAACCATTCTCACAAAATTAAACCAAAAATCCGCTAAAACACAGTAATGGCTGGGGAAAAGAGGGGAGGGTATAAAACATTATATATTATAAAGTGGTTCATTTTTAACAAATGTTTGGTAAATTATTAATAAAAGTACTTTGAAAATACATAAGCCAGACATTTTTTCATCATAGTGAGCAGCTGATGCAGAAACTAGACATTTGCTGTATCGAATGTTTTGGTTTGTAAAAATTTTACTTATTCAATCAATATTCATCAAAAAAAGAAAAAGAAGTTTAGAAAAAAACATTCTTTTACTCCAAAGGATTTTACCAATAACACTTCGAATGTTTCAACAAATTCAAACACCTGTATCTATTTGTTTTAACCATAAAACTTTATGACATTAAAAAACAACACTAAATTAAAGAAAGCTATTAACTAGGATTTGGTCAACCTTTGAGATTCTAAGACCTAGTATTATCACTGTATAGAGATCTTTATATTATTTCCCAAGTTCTACACACTAAAATACATGGCCTAAACTATTTCATCCTTCACTGACAAGCTATTCAAATGAGCTGAGGTGTCACATCAAATTCAGAAAATAAGTATTTATAAAACAGACACCAAATTCTCTCAGGAACTTAAATCAAGAAAAAGTCTGTTTTAAAAATAAAAATACTTAGTAATTTATTCTTCTAAACTCATAAAGCATTCATAAAACTTTGGTCACCACTTAAGTTTCTTTAATCATTTGCATATAAAGACTAATTATATCTCATTCAAAAGAAAACATCCTTAAAGCTGTATTTTATAAGAAATAGTTATGATTCCAAAATATTAAATGGAGATTTTTAAAAATATATGACAGGCAATTTTGCATAAAATAAATGTAGCTAGTTGTATTTTCCCGTTGTTAAAACAGGATCATATTCTTAAATAAGTCTACCTGCTCTGTCTCTATTTTGAGCAGTAGACAATCTGGAGTCTATGAGGCAAAATGCTGAGAATGGACAAGGCAGAATGAGATTGGAGAGACATGCTACAATCAACACAGTCCCTAGCAAAGAAACAATACTGGAGTCAGCAATGCCTACCCAGCCTCATTAGCTCTGCAGCAAGTTCACTACACACAATGCTGATGAGGCAAAAGGAAAAGGATGGTAAGACATAAGCCCCACGGGGGTATGGTTTTTGTTTGTCTGGTTTACCACTGTATCCTGGGAGACAGAAAAATGCGTGGGCCACAATGAACATGCATTAAGTATTAGTTGAATGAATCAACAAAGGATTGAAAGAATGAAATCTTAGGTCTTCCAAGTCAACCTACATAAGTTACATTAAAGTTGCAGAATTATTTGGAAAACAAAGTTGGCTTACATTAACTTAACAGTCATAACTGTCTTTAGAGAACCAGAACAGCAACCTAGTCTCTATTCCGACTAAATTGGGTAATGTCAACGTTCCTGATAGGTTTCCTGACCTACAGTAAGTATTGTAATACATTTAAATAGTCTTCCCTAAGTTGAAAATATGGTTGTTATCACAAACTCTCATAAAACAAAATTAGAAAGACGAAATAAATGCATAAAATCAAAATCACAAAGAGAAAATTCATCATGTTTACCATCAAACTTGAGATAGAACTAATTCAGATAAGAAATCACGGGCTAAAGAAACATTTCTCATCAGCATTTAGTTTTCATAGTTAATTGCACCTCTAACACAATCTGCTCCTCTATAATTAGAAACTCAAAAATTTTTGATTTAGTCTTTTTTTCTATTGACAAAAATATTTGTCAATAGTCATCTTATAGTTTAAAGAAATTCCTCAAAACATGTATTTTATTTCTAACCACCAAATTAAGAGTTTTGCAATTCACTCATACTCAACAGTTATTTCTTCTGTAAAATTATGTGGAGCAGAATGCAAGTAAATCTAACAAGAATTCACATAAGATTTATGCTCACTATCAAGCACATTAAGCAACTTTTTTTCCCAATTAACCTATTTTTTGTGAAGGAATTCAACTTGTTTCCTACACACTCTCTTTTAAGACTACTAATATATTTTAAGTGACAAACTTCATTCTGCTTCCCAAGAACTACCCATATAATCAATACATGATTTCACTACCAATTTAAACCTAACATTTTCCAAAGGGCCTGCCTTATGTGGGTTATCATCATCTTACTATGCTTCTTGTGTCCATGCTGCTGGAAAAGCAGTCTGTACAAGCAGGAGTAGAGGCACAATCCTGAGAGAGAGGAGTAGAGAAAGATGTTGAGAAAACAAAACCAGATAAAATGAGCTGACTTAAGAGTTCAGGAGCTCAGCCAGTGTTCAAGGTCAAGGTTGATTACATTCTCTCATACCATTAAGAGTTAGAAGTTGTCCAATAACAGCAAAACTGACCCTAGAAAGAGACATTTGAAATTGCATATACTAGCAGTAATATCATCACTAATTCTAAGCCACCTATAAACCTTATTTAAAAAAAGCCAATGATCATAAAATATGACTACTTAGGAGACTAAGGATACAAAAGTCTCCTAAATGTTAATCTAAATTACTATAACAAACTCATTGCTAGACTAGAATAAGATGGCTGAACTATACATGAGACATGGATTTCAATCTTGTCAAAAAATTCTTTATATTTAATCTTAAGTGATTAAGATTTTAGCACTCTCAAATCATGCAGACTCAAAATCATTATCATCCAACTCAATTATCCTTGTATTCTAAATTTTTTAATGTAAGAAAAAAACTTTTACTATATGTCATTTCAATGAGAAAAACACCAAAGCAAAAGTAGATTTGAAAATAGAAACCATAATTACTACACAACAACAAACTCAGGTTGGATTTAACCTAACTAGAATCTTCAATGGAACAGTCCCCTCCCCACATCGCCCCAAAGTAGGCAAAATTATAAACAGATCAGAATTCCGATTTACAATTTTTCCATCTAATCTCCTATACCCCTACAGTGCCATAAAATGACCTTTAAAATAATGCTTAGACATACTAAGTCTCCAAAAAATTAACTTCATATTAAATTAGTCAAAGAATCTTCCTACTAACAGGGAACCTAAATATAATCTCAAACAATTTCTTTTACAACCAAATGTCCAGAAATGTTAACTACCTTGGCCAAGGTCCCAGCTACCTAGTATATCATCCGTCCATTCATTCAGGAAATCCTTATTTAGAATATGAACTATGTGTTAAGATACTGTACTACATATGGAGGATATGAACCCATGAGGACACATGGTCGCTGTCCTCATAGAGTTTATAGTCTGGCGGTAAATACTAATTACTTAAAATTGTAGTAATCGCTAGAAAAAAAGGAAGGAATGTTTTAAGACAAATTAACAGGGGACCTAAATCACTGGTTCGCAATCGAGGTCATTTTGCGCCCCAAGGGTACCTGGTAATGTCTGGAGACATTACCATTTCTGGTTGTCACACTGGGGAGGGTGCAACTAGCATCTAGTGGGTTGAAGCCATGGATGCTGTTAAACATTCTGCGATGCACAGAACCACTACTCAAGCAAATAATTATCAAGCCCAAAATATCAGTAGTACCAAGGCTGAGAAACCCTGATCTAAACCACTGGGGCAGGGGGGATCAGTGAAGACTTCCTTCCTTTATAAAGCTAAGTATACTACATCTTTAAAGGATTTCACAAGGTAGAAACAAAAAATATGGCCTGATAAAATTAACTAGAACTCCCACTAGAAAATGAAAACAGCAAAGAAAATGGAGCCAGACTCCCAGGTAGATGAAAAAGAAAGACAAATGCAATGTTTCATAGCTATTTCACATAAATTCCCTTTCCTGAACCATAGACAAAGGGAAAATATACAAACTAAAAACAAATTTCACATACTTTTATTATTCCTTCTACCTTTTCCATTTTCTATACCAACCCATGTCTACTATTGGTGGAAAGACTATAAAAAGTCCTATAGCTAGACAAAATGTCCACTTTGGATACAAAATTAGAAATAAAGTAAAAGAGAGATGGGATTTCACTTTGTAAAACAGGAAAACGTACTGGATGTTAAAGTGATTCAGGAAAGTCTACATCCCAAATAGTTTAAAAAGTAAGCTACCTAATTAAAGGATTCTAAAAGATCTAAGGGTTTAGATATGCTCAAGATAGTAGAAGGTCATAGAATCCACTCAGAATTTATGACCCAAGGTAAATCCAAAAATTAAATTGAAATCATCTTCCTGACACATCTCAAATCTACATATCCGATCCTACACCTTCCCACTCAGCCTATTCAGAGCAGCAAGAGAAATGCATCGTGAGGGGAAAAGCTATAGTAATGCCACTAGCTATACAAAGGACCTAAAAAAAATTGATCACTGATTGGTATTTGATTATGTTAAAGATTTAGTGTTAGCTTTTCTGAAGTGTGATAACAGTATTGGGCTATGTTTGTTTTTTTTTTTTAAGTCCTTAAAAATTAAAAGAAACCAATAAACAGGTAAAACTCACCTCCTCCAATTACTTCATTTAAACATAACCGATGCTAACAGGTTCTTACATTTTTCATACATTAATATTTCTTTAAAAGCTGCTGTTTTAAAATGCCCTTTCCAATTAAGTTGAAATTTTCTGAAGAGTCATACATTGCCATCGTCTCCCTCAACCCCTTTTCAAAAAAATTAAATAAAAAGAAAGAAAAAAAGAGAGACACCCTACCAGAATGACCTCCTTACAGTAATCATTCTTAAGTACAGAATACAGACATGCAGCTCACATAAAACTGCTGCATTCCAGCAATCAATACAGTCCTAAATTGGTCCACGGATTTAAGCAGTCCAATATGAGACCCTTTTCACTAGATGAGAACTCTAAATCATTATAACAAGTAAATGCCACTATCTTGATAATAGCTAGCAATGATAATTCTATGCTTAACTGCCCAGGTCAAGCACTGACTCTCAGGGAGTCTTATATTCCAATCTGAACAAACTTGAATCTTCCACCATTTCAAAATTGACAATAGTAGTCATGGTATTAAACTTTCATCACAGTGATGATGCTTAAACGGAAGTTACGGTTTTCCCACAAAATTAGCATAGTGGGCACTTAAAAAAAACTCCAGCCTAAATCTCATTTAACTTATGGTAAGTAAGAGGAATTTGCCACATAATTCCTGCACAATTAAAGGATCTTCTGACATAGTAATTTTTAAAATGAGAGGTCACAAAACCCATCTGAGAAATTATGGTGGGAGGGAGACATGACAAAGACCACTCACATATAATCTGCACAAAGTCAGGGATTTTCACAGACTGAAATTCATCCAGAGTTTGCAGATTAAAAATCTGTATCTCGGGGTTTTTGGGGTTTGTTTTTTTTTTTTTTTTTAAGAGACAGAGTTTCACTACTTTGCCCAGGCTACCATAGCCCACTGCAACCCCAAACTCCTGTGCTCAAGTGATCCTCCTGCCTCCAGTGTACAGCCAGCAAAATCTATGTTCTTAATTTTAAAATCTCTGGCACATTCCTGTCTTTAAGTCAATGTTCTCTGCAAAATTAAAAATGGGGGTGGAAGAGTTCAGTCTTTAAAAACCTGAGAGTTGGCAAGCCATAAAAGCTGAACATTTCATACTTTAAACATTTCAAAGTATCAAAATATCTTGTTGGCAAACATCAATGATTACAATTAGAGATAAATTTTGATGTGTCATACAAAACAAATGGAATTTCTTAACAATTAAGGGCTTCAAAGATATCTTTAAATTTAGCAGAAAAAGTTGTGATGGAGTAAGCCCCAATGACAAATGCCTTTAAAAGCCAAATTCACTGTAAGCAAGTATTCTATAACACCCTTTTCTCCTAATCCTATAACTCGAATTCTTTTTTATTTTTGTACTTTGCAAAAGTACAAAATAATGGATTTCATGGAAAATAGTCATTATTGAACTACTTCCCAGTATATGCTTACTTGCAATAACATTTACTGTAATAGCAAGTACTCTAACAGTCACAGAAATTACATCCAAAATAAAAAAAAGGTTACGTATTTTTGTTTAAACAAAAAATGTATATTTTTCAAATCTTCTTCAAATGTATTTCCCTTCAACTCTCCACTCTGTACTGCCATGTTTAAGCTAACTCCACTTTCAAACATCGTGAAAATAGAGCATATCAGTAAATAAAGAAGTTAAAAGATTTTTAAGTTCTTTGAATTCCACAGGGCAAGAAAGGGGACAGTGCTACCTATGCTAAAATGGGACTACCAGAAATCTCAAGTTCCTGTAAAGATGAGAAAAGAGGTGAAACACCTAGCTAGGCATATTTAGGCATGTAAATATTAGGCCCCTTATCCTTAATCAATACTAAAATTAAAAACTGACAGTAACATTTCTGCTCCACTGTGCTCTACTGTGAACCACAGTGCATCAACCACTTGTTTACATCTACTATTGGAAGACTCCAGTTTAAAATGTCCTGGGTAGTGGGGGTGGGGTCCACATGCTAAGAACACCCTAAACAAAGAGGATTCACACCCATCAAAATGGGGTGTTAAATCCAATAATTGCAATGGAAAAGAAAGGATTTTTAAAAATAATTTCAAAAATCTTAACGTATTAGTGCTACAGCACTATGTGTAGCCAAAAAAAGCCACAGATTTTTTCCCTGCAGTTGTTAAACTTTAAACTATTAACAATAAATTGGAACATATAGTATCACTAAATACTTTTTATTTCATGTATTAAGCAATGGAGTACTGTGTAGTAGAACCAAATTTTATAAATGGAGTTATCTGCCCCAAATTATCTGCTATAAATTCATAAATAAAATGAAGATTCCCACGGCTATTGCTAATTATTTATGAAGTTTAAAGAAAAAGAAAGAAAGAAAAAGAAAAAAATCTAGCACCAAAAAAAGAAAATCCTTTCCAAGAAAAGTTTATACTGTCTCACTATCTACTCTGATATAGAAAGCCTAATTCATTTGAATGTTATCTACCTTTTAGACTCTTTGCTAAGCTTCAAATTGGTAATTTCTAAAAAAAAAAAAAAGTGCGGGGCGAGGCTCTCGCCTGTAATCCTAGCTCTCTGGGAGGCCGAGGCGGGAGGATTGTTTGAGCTCAGGAGTTCGAGACCAGCCTGAGCAAGAGCGAGACCCCGTCTCTACTAAAACAGATAGAAAGAAATTAATTGGACAACTAAAAATATATCAAAAAAAAAATTAGCCGGGCATGGTGGCACATGCCTGTACTCCCAGCTACTCGGGAGGCTGAGGCAGAAGGATTGCTTGAGCCCAGGAGTTTGAGGTTGCTGTGAGCTAGGCTGACGTCACGGCATTCACTCTAGCCTGGGCAACAAAAGCGAGACTATGTCTCAAAAAAAAAAAAAAAAAAAAGAAACAAGATGAAATTATAGAACATGTAAAAGTATCGTCCTATTTGGGCTGTTACAGCAAAAAGTCTGGTATTTTAAGAGGAGAATATCAAAGATATTATTTAACAATCATACTATCGAAT
>CAUYSK010035757.1:0-19250 GCA_963575035.1 Avahi laniger
ATGCATGTCTGAGTACTTCCTGCAGGGCAGGTCTGGTCTTCACAAATTCCATCAGTGATTGCTTGTCTGGGAGAGCCTTTATTTCTCCTTTATAGATGAAACTTAGTTTTGCTGGGTAAAGAATTCTAAGTTGGCCATTGTTCTGTTTTAAAAGATTGAGGATGAGTCCCCAGTCCCTCCTGGTCAGTAGGGTTTCAGTTGAGAAGTCTGCAGTTAGTCTGATAGGTTTTCCTTTGTAGGTTATCTGCTGTTTTTGTCTTACTGCTCAAAGGATTGCTTCTTTCGTGTTTACTTTGGCCAGCCTCGTAACTATGTGATGTGGTGATTGCCTTTTCACATCAAGTCTCCCAGGAGTTATGTGTGCTTCTTGCATCTGGATATCTAGCTTTCTGGCCAGGCCAGGCATATTTTCCTTCAGTATTCCAAGAAATAGATTTTCTAGCCCTTGTATATTTTCTTCTTCTCCCTCCAGGATGCCTATAGTTCTTGTGTTTGGTTTCTTTATATAATCCCACATTTCTTGCATGTTTTGTTCTTGTCTCTTGCTTCTGTGTTCTTTTTCTTCATCTGATTTGTTTAGCACATAAGCATCATCTTCAAGCTCTGAGATTCTTTCCTTTGCATGATCGATTCTATTCTTAAGGCTTTCCACTGTGTTTTGTAGTTTCTTAAATGCATCTTTCATTTCCAGAATTTCTGTTTGGTTCTTTCATAATATTTCAATTTCTTTGGAGAATTTTTTTATTCATTTCCTGTATTGTTCTTATGGCTTCTTTGTGTTGGGTCTCTATTTTCTCTTCGATTCCATTGAGTTTTCTTGCAATCCATGTTCGGAATTTTTCTTCTGTCATTTTAATCATTTTGTTTAAATTGGTATCCATTATTGAGAGTCTAATGATTTCTTTTGGGGGTGACTTTTCTCTTTGATCTTTCATGTTTCCTGCGTTCTTTCACTGACTCTTTCTCATCAGGCTATTTGGTCAAGAACTGGAGGTGCTAGCACTGGTTTATGGCCCTACCTCAAAGTCCACAAAAGGACATTCCTTGACAGTGCTGGGAAGAGGCATGCTGGTCCTGTATTGCCTTAGATGTATTTTAGCAAGTTGAGTTACCTGACCTGTTGTCTTCACCTCTTACCGGTGATTAGTGAGTTTGGTCCCCCAGCTTAAGCTCCCAGGTGGTGTATCACACTTGTACGTATGACTCCACTGCCTTCTAATGGGTTGAGATGGAAGGCACTGTGTTAAACTATGGGGTTACCCTCTCTGTTGTTGATTGTATTTTGCATGGAGGAGCCAGTTATCAAGGTTATCTGATGCCTGTGTGTTGGGCTCTTGTTTCCCAGATGGGGTATATGAATGCCCCAATCTTTGGGAATGGTCTTGCCACTCCTAAGGGTTACTTGAACCCTGTTTCCCCTTTAGGTGGGGGTAAAGGGCAAGATAGATTGCAACTGGTGCCTACAAGCCTGAGTGTGTATGCTTCTATGGTTATTTGATCTATTGCTAGTGGGAGCCGCTAATATGTTTTTCAGGGCTCTTTTGCCACACTTGGGAGGCTGCTCCTGACGGGAGGGGTCAATTGGTGTAATTGCTGAGGATTCTGGCCATGATTTTCCTTCCCAGTCCACAAATCCCAAAATTGCCAAGCGCTCAGACACGGAGAGCAAGCCCTAGAGTTATGTTATCAGATGACCTAAGCAGGTCCAGTGGACCGAATCAACAGGCTGTCCCCTGTTGCTTAGAACCAAGGCCCTGCAGATTCATGCCAGTCACACAGAGAAATCAGCTTTTGTCACTTCTTCCTGCTTCCAAGAGTGGAGCCCACCACGCTGGGGCAAAAGTCATCCGGCTCAGAGAGGCTTGTTGCCCGAGACCACCACACACCCCAGGATCTGGGAAGCCCGCAGATGGCGACCTCCTCTCTCAAGCACCAGCACTGGGAGGACACACTCAAGCTTCACCCACCAACACCAGCCTGGCTAGCCCAAATCAACAGATTGCCAATTCTTTTTAGCACCAAAGTCCTGTGGATTCACATCAGTTGCACAGGGAAAGTGGCTCTTCTTGCTTCTCCCCACCTCCTAGGTTGGAGCCCGCTGTGAAAAGTCCCTGGGCTGGGGAAAGGGTGCTGGCCAAAACTGCAGTGCATCACAGTGTCTCCGGGCTATGGACCCCCAAAATGGCAGCCTCCCACCCATGGAGAGCCAGCACTGAGAACAACTGCTCCGGGGTTGGCAGATGCCAGTTCGGCAGACTGAATCAACAAGTCGCCAGCTGCCCCCACTGCATCCCTGTCCTGCTGTCTCACGTCTGACCAGTAGAGATTCCTGCCCTCTCTGTCTTACCCCAACCTAGCCAAATCTTCAGTAGTTTTCAGGGGCAAAGCATTCACCTTCTTTGTTCTGGTCCCACTGACTGCCAGAGATGAGGTGCCTATCTCCGAACTCCATCACGAAGTCGCCAGATGTGTCCACTCAGACCAGTCTCTTCCCTGCCCAGTACGGTCCTACCACAGAGCACCAGGGACTTCAAAACCTTTCCCACTATTGTCTCTTCTCCACAGAGTCTGTCCTCCCGTGCTACAATTTTGCACCAATTTCAGGCACTTCCCTTCCTGAGTGGGTGTGGAGGTCTGTGGAGGAACCAGGCATCCTCCTGTGGGTCAGATCACACTGCCCTGGCTGGCCAGGCAGGCACAGCACCTTCCTGCATCTTGTATCATTGATCATGTTCCACCATCCTGAAGCCCTCGTCTTCCTTAACCTCTTCTGAATTTCCTTCTCCTTTATCATTGTTCACTATGATAGTAAAATTATAATGCAGTCATTCACTCAAGAACTGGAACTAGGTTGAGTACAAACCATAAATAAATGGATAAACACATCCCATAGATAATTCGTATATTTGCTATGGTAAAATTATAGAAAAACCATGACTGAAAAAACATTTGACCTATCTGTGCTTAGAAATCTGACATCAATATGTAGCTTCCTAGATAAGTGACTCAGGAATTTTGGATAATATTTTTAGTTTGAGTTTAAAGTATTTCTAAGCAACTGGAAACCAGTTTAAACATGTGAGTCTAGGCCTTATTGAATCATTAGGAGTGGCCATTCAAATGGAATGAAATACATACACACACATACACACACACACACACACAAATACTTAACACCAAACATGTGCTTACTTAATCAAGGTCCTAGGAGTTGGACCCAGCCCCCCTCATTCTGTCCTAATGATCTCATTGCCATGCAATACTTCTCTTAAGTTTTTCCTTAGCAAACTTCTCAAATTGTACAAGGAGTTTCAATGACTCTTAAGGGCAGAAACAGTAGGATGGGGAATGAGTTATATGAGATCACATTCTCCTTGAAACAACTCATTTAAGCCACTTGTCTGAGAAAGCAAAAGGGGAGAGGATTAGGGAATTGCAAAGAAATGAACGCAAGGAGGAAATAAAAGAGGTTGGTTTGTTTTTTCCTGCTTTAAGAAAGCAGAGCCTTCACGTGTATGGGCTGAAATGAGTCAGGGAAGTAGAGAGGCTGAAGACAGAGGGAAAAGGAACACATGAAGTTAAAAGGTCTCAGGATAGAAGGGACGAAATGCATCTGAAAGGGCAAGTGGGAAAGTCTGCCTTGCATAGGAGAAGAAATTCCAACTACCCAGTGCAGAAATTAATAAATTTTGTAGACAATAAGATGAGGAACTCAGAAAGTTTATTTATGCTTTAGGGTCTTTGTTTTTTCTAGAAGGTTGCTAGGAAGATCATCAGCTAATAGTTCAAAAGGTAGGGATGGGATTGGGGCTATAACTAGGGCTTTGAGGTTTTAGAATCACCACAGAAGGGGATATAGAGGGAGCCAGCCAAGTAAAAATAGCTCATTTTGATTTTCTCCAGGAATTTTCAGCAGCTAAGGCATAGATGATAAAACAGTAAAAGCAGAGGATATCCCCATGATTTTATTTTCAGTCGACAGGCCTTGACTCCATTGCCCTTAAACATATTCCAACTCCAGGCTGCCATCTTGAAAATATGTGAGAGCAGCATGAATGCGGTTGAACCAGCAGCTGAACTGGGAATATGTTTGAAGTGAATACTGAATTAGTGATGGTTCAGCAATTCTTCACCTTCAAGGTCAAATTCTCATTAAAATTGCATTACTATTCATAACAAAAGGTGCATTCCTTACCTATCACCATCAAACAAAAGCATGAGACCAAACATAAACATCTCCTCCCTTTTATTGAGAGAAGCTACTGCTGACAGCAAAGAACTTCAGTGTGTACCATTATGGCAGATCCACTGATGGGTGGTCTGCAGCCCTCCCTGGACTCAATCTGTCTGTTAGTTAATGTTAATAGCCACTGTTTGCACAGGCTGCCACTGCTGCGTTCTGCTTCTTAGCTTCCCAGTCAGCATGACATTTTTCTTCCAACTGAGCTAGTCCATCTCTGATTTCTGCTATGCCAACAGAGTCTGTCAGCTGCTGTCACTCCCCAGATGTCAGTGGCTATGTGACATTGGGTATCATGTCAGAATTGTCCTTGAAACACTTACTGTCACCTCCTACAAGTTTACAGAGGTGGCCGCATGGGCATTTCTTTGATTTTCTAGCAGTTTTTTTAAATTCTCACAGGGATATCCTAATAAAGGAAGGCAAAACAGTTTACTAAATATTGGGTAAATATATTCCAGAGCTTCAAACTCACCCATGAATAATACCTGATTGAATATATAAAATATATAAAGTAGATTCTACACACTCTAACATCCTAAAGATGGCCAGTGGATGTCAAACCAAAGGGCACCATTAAGGAAAAGAAGGTCTTCTGATTTGATTATAGTTCCAAGGTATTTTTTAAGTTTTAAGGCATTCCAGAGTAAGAATTCAAATGACTAAGAGGGAAAATAAAATGCAGCTAATTAAACAGATTATAGCACATTAAAAAAGTAAAATTGTTATGTTTTAGTCTTTATATTAACATATTTTACGTTTATTAAATTGGGAACATTAACATACATTTTCACATATGTGTTCAAAGCAATTTCTCTTGTTTTTTCCAAGAAGAGATCACACCTCTTTCAAATATGATACCTTATTTTTCAAAAGTAACATCCTTAATCGTGTCTGCCAAACTACCTTGTTCATGTCCTACAAAGAGTTCCCTCTCCTGTCTGAATAAGTAGTATTTTGAAATGGATTATGCAAATAAGTATAATTCAAACAAAGGAGGGAAACCTCCAAAAAGAAAATCTAGATTTGTCTTTCATCACATTCAATCTCTATTATTTTTAAATTTGTTCTCCATTATCACTCAGTGTAGAAACTTCCATCAAACCACTGAATCTCCTAGTCTGTTTTTAATCGTGACATTATCGTTTCCTTAACTACTACTCCTTTTTGCCCTGCCTGGTGGCCCAAATTCTAATAATTGTAAATAGACTGGATCAGTCCCAGCTCTCCACAACTAATACCCATCCTCTGTTATTTTTTTTCCCTTCAATAGCATATGCAGCCTATATTACTTCTTCAGAAACATAATTTGACTTTTAAGTACACCTTGTCTCCACAATAAGATCATGCATACCGTGAAAACAGGGACAGTATTTTGTACTATTTTGTGTCTCCTACTACTCCACTTTCATAGATATACTCTATAAATAATTAATAAACTGAATATCAAAGGGCCACCTTTTCAAGTTATACAGCATACATATTCAATCCAAAATGCTATAGATAATCAGATGGAATTCCTGGAAGGGAATTATTAACTATTCACTCAAGACAGAGGTCACCAAAAACAGTGAAAAGCAAATTTACACAGAATAATAAAGCAATAATTTAATAGTGAGGGAATACCTGGATGAATGACACAAATAATTAATTCTAAAGTACATTCTTGCTGTGAACATATTATTGAATATTGCTCCGTGTGGGGCATAAAATCCATAGAAGATTTCAGTCTGAATCAACTGTAAGATTTGGAGACATTGTGTTTTTAAAATACTTTCTGGCAGTATCTTCTAAGGAAAAGGCAAACTAAAATGCAAAAGAGATGAAGAGAAGCTAAATATTAGGATTTTGATTAGCAACAATACTTGAAGAATATGAATGATTGCTAGTCAAACTTTCCTTAATGAAAGCAACTATAGCTAGTGTTCTTTGAAGGTGAATGGCAACAGAGAATAATGCTGTGGAATATCAAAGGTAATGTCAAGCATTACCTTTCTGACCAAGAACAGAATATAATAAGACTAGTACGAAAGAAGTCATTAGACATAAGTTTTGTAATTTGAAGAATAACATTTTTTGTGTTCTTGTTTTGTGCTCATAAGGCATATAAGAACTCAAAATCAGCAAATTTATGACTTGCATAGGAAAAAAAAATCACTATTTCTTGACAGAAGAAATTTGTAATTTACTCTCAAGTCATGTAAGTAATTAGGTAGACCAACACATTGATCACAATTATGCTAGCCTCCCTCAAAAATCTTACCTTGTCAATCTTCAATTTATTGCCACTGTGCCCACTTTCTCCTACAATTACCATGACCTTTATCACTTCAATATCCTTCCCCTCTCTGCCTTCTCAACTCCTTCTAGTGAGTGACTTACCATACTACCATTTCATCTATTCCTGATTTCATAGCCTATTTGCAATCATAAAAACCAACAAGATTATTTTTGATTTCCCTAAAGAAAGTGGCTTTAAACTGAGATTCTCTAAGCCAAACATAGAACAAAGAAACTACCTTCAAAACATTTAATGAAGTGTTAAGACATTGATTGTCTTCAAACTTGTATCATAGAGAATAAACAAAAATCCAATAAATCGAATGACAAAATCTTCCCTTTTGTCTTTTGGCAAATTTGAAAGAATACAGATTAATCTCTTGTTTACTCAGGAACATAATCAAGCTAAGTTTTTCCAAAAATTATAAAATCTTACAAAATGTGTGTATTGTGTCTAAAAATTAATTGATTTGGAATAATTTATGAATTCGCCATAAATGTGATCAGTCTCATTTTTAATATATTTCCTAACAAAAAATAAGCTGAATCATTATCAATAGCTAAGTCATGACAAATTCTACTTCATTCCACTACTGAAGCAAGAGTTAACTTTCTATCAACTAATAACCCAATCTATAATACAAATAACTAATAATTATAATACTAACTCAATCTAATTTTGTCAGTAGATAAAATTTCAATCTATTTATAAAAATTGAGAAAAAATGTTAGAAATAGTTTTTATTTTTGGTTTTCCACTGATATGTCTTGTCTTAGGATATAAACACTAATCATTCTCTAACAAAGATATCATTTATATAGTATTTGTTTTTGTGTCAGATACAGTGCAAAGCACTAAAATATCACAACAGTTTCTTATGGTTTACAAAATGCCTCTATATAGAGGTAGTTCTTAAAAAAACTGGAGATAAAGTAGACATAAAGTATAGTCATAAATAACACAAAATCACTGCTAATAATGGCCAAATCTGTATACTTATTTCATTAAAATCTCATCCACAATTAGAGTTTTACAAGTATTACCAAAAAATGCAAAATGAATTCAAGTATAATAGTTTAGAAATACCAAAGAATCACATATTTTACCAAAAATGGCCAAAAGGCAATTATCTGTTAAAATACCTTTGTCATTTTTAGCATATTTTTTTATATTTTTAAATATTAGAATAAATTTTCAAGAAAATTAGCTTGACATCAAGAAAAATGCTCTCTGCCTTCTAAATATTATACCATACACTGAGGTCAGAATTCATAAATAAGTTTCTCTTAATCCATGCCCACTATAAAGACATGTTAAATTTGGCTCACATTTTACTGAAAATGGAGATTCTAACTAGATCCATAAAAATTTAGTCTGCTTTCCCACATGGCAACAACTGGTAGAGCTGTCCCTTTAAAGAGCCCTCCCAATCTCTGGAACACCTGGTGCTTTTCACTGGCTTGAGTCACTTGCTTGACTCTTACAGGCTTCAATATGTGCCTCCTATAAGTATTTCCAATTTCATTTATGCTAACTAGCCTCATACTCCATCACTGTTCTCTCACTACCAAATGACCTTAAATCATTATTACTGTTGAGTGGCTTTAAACTCTAATTCACAGGTGGAAAACTACTTGTCATTCCTCAGTACCTATTATACATTCTTCTAACAATAAAACTAATTAAAGTTTTAGATGCAACTTGCTTGAAGCTACAGACTTATCTTTCCCAGCCTCCCTTGCAGCTAGGTGAGATCTTATGACCAAGTTATGACCACAGATTCTGATACAGTAGGTCTGGGGTAGTATTCATTCTCATTTAATTATCATTTAATCTAGGGTGATGTCCAAGAGTCCGTTCTTTTATGCTCCCCATATGAGTCTAATATATAGGCAGGGTTAAGAATCCCTGCTAAAGCATGGTAGAATGATGAGAACTTCCAAAAGCAGGATGTCTGGTTTCCACTCCCAAAACTATCCTCTGCTCAGATGTCTACATGGACAGAAATAAATATTCTGTCTTGTTTAAGCCACTGCTATTTGGCCTCTGTCAAAGCAGCTGAGTTCATAACCTAATGTAACAGGTACCACTGAAATATCCTGATTGGTCAGCTGTGAATCATGTGGATGCTAGTTAAGGTTCTTGTGCCAATTGCCTGCTGTCAGTACTAAACCCGCATTGTCTAATCGAGATCATTAGACAATTTTTTTCAAGTTAAAATTTTCCCTTTTGCTTTTGTCTTCCACTTCAAGAACTCAATGAGATACAAAAGGTATCAATTTATCCTCCTTCATACTCAATCATTAACCATTTGATCGCTTTTTCATATTATAATATGAGTTGTTTAATGATTCACTTTTTCCAATTGTTTGGTAACTTCGATTATTGTTCGAATGTTAAGCAATATGCAGTTTTCACTTTGATTCCAGTATTTTAGTTTGAGTCATGTCATCATATTTAAATTTTAAAAGGCCCCCACACCATCCTACTGGTCAAATTTGTATAGACCACACATGAAATGCAGTTCCATAGATGTATTTCACGACTATGAAAACTACACAACAGACCGGCAAGAGCATCAGGAATCCCCATGTGGCAAGAGACCCAAAGTGGCCTCTCTCAGTTACCACATGACTCCAAACAAGAGATGTCATCTAATATATGGATTTTTTTTGGCTCATACTAATCTAAAATTTTAATAATAAAATGTTTATTATTTTAGTATAATTAAATACAAATTAATCTATTGCTAAATAAGAGTTGACTGTATTCTCAATAGACCTTTATAAAAGTCCTGTAAAGACAGCATGGCCACATGCCTCTTGCAGATACTGACAAATCTCAAAAATAAAAAAAATAAAAATAAGACAAGGAAATAACTTCAAGAGGCAAATACCTAAACACAACTCCTGTTTTAACATACAAAAAAGAAGTAGGGAGGTAGAATATGAATGTATACTTTTATTCCTAGGATTTATTCACAACTACAGAGTAGTATTTAAATAGTTTGGTTACCTGTTGTTTTTGTATATTCCAAGTTTCAAATGATTATTTCCTATAATTTAATTTACCTTCTATTAAAAAGGTAGTATATATTTACCTAATTCAGAAGCACATTAAAAATTAATGTATCATTCTGAAATTCATGGTTATAAAAAAGGCAACTATATCAGTAGTACTTCTAGTTTCTCTTTAGTTATTACTGTAATTTAATTTATAATAATGAATAAAAAATGTTTTAATGAAAAAAGTTTGCTAACATATAAGAACTATGTAAAAGGCAAGATGAAATAACCAGAAGGTTACGTGTGGTTAAGAATCTACATATTTTCATCAAAATTACAAGTTTTTAAGTAAAGACACATCACTTCACATAGCATTACAGTGAATTAAATTAGCAGTTAATTTGCACTTTAAAGATTTCTACTATTAAGATGATCAAAGATTTTCATCACTCATATTTTCTGTCTATTCAAGTATCAGCTTTACTTTCAAAAATGAAGAGACAAGCATTTGAAGGCACTTGCCCCTAATTTCTCAACTGTTTCCTAATCCACTAGGCTTTGAAAACATACCTCAGTCTACAAATATTCTCCATTAGCCTTGCTTGCTGTGAAATAATTACTCCAATATAACTATTAAAACAACATACTTTCAACTAATTTACAAGATGTGTTTTGAAAAGTTTCATTAGAAGTATTTCTTTAATAAAATGAGGCCAGATATTAAGAATGAAGTTCAACAGTATCATGAAAAACTCTTAATATACTATATTTCCAAAACTATTCAAAAATAAACTGGGAGAATCTATAATCCAGTGGACAGAGAATCGTTAATTAACCCAAGGTTAATTAACTCAAGGTTAAAAAAAAACACCAGTATTTTATTCATGGTTGCAAATCCCACCAACTGTGTCTTAAAATGAGGCAAAGCTGTACAAATGTTGGTTAACTAAACATGTCATAAGTAATCATGATTAAATGCAATGATACATATATGCTATTACCTGATTCATCTTCAGTCTCTTAAAGCAGATTTACATGTCATATGACCTACCTCAAACTCAACACAACTGATTGCTCAGGGATGCATATCTCTCAAAGGCAGCCAAGGGCTTGTTTGGCTTGGCTTATAGAGATAAACTAAAGCAAGCTGGTACTTTTCTCACTCCCATTTGAACTTGACCCAAGACACAACAGACTATTGCCAGTCAATAGTAGATGTTGAACCTAATAAGTCATGACAATGCTGAGGACAGAGGCCATGTGCAAGGTCAGGAAGAAGTGAAAAGTGATCAAAGAGAGGAGGGAAGAGACTTGAAACAAGAGAGAAAAAAAAAAAAAGAATCCTCCCCTCCAAAAAAAGAAACAGTTGAATAACACCATGCAAATTCTGAGAGTATAATTGCTTCCGGTCCTTATAACATTCCCCTCTTCCTTATTTCTCATGACACCTGCCTTTCTGCAGTTGAATTCCCTGAAATTTCCTTGTATCGTTTTAATAACATACCCCAAACTAGTGTGTGAAACTCTGTTCCTTGAAACAAAAAGAGCAATAATTAGAACTTTCACATAACATTTAAAGACGTATGATATACGCAAATCTGCTCTATCTGAGGTGATTCAGCAGAACTGTCATCACAAATGTCAATCACTGCCACCATGCAGCATACAAACTGAGAACCAACCATTGAGCTAAAGCTGCGCCTCCCTGGTTGTCAGTGACTGACAGACGTACACACAGCCATATCTGTGCTTCTGCCGCGCCAGCCATCCAAGGCACAGATGCCACCTTTGCAATGTCACCACCCTGGCCATCTCCCGATACGTCCTTTGCCCTCGGGTTCTTTGTCCGGTTCCCAGTTTGGCTCTCTGGCTGCTTATTCACCTGCCTTCACTTGACATAGGGGTTGTGCAGTTCTCACTGTTCGTTCTGTAATAGCATATGCTTATTTACATTGTTCATCATTCCTTTGGATTTCTGTTGGATTGCTCATTTTCCAGCCCCTATGCAATTCCTCCCTTCTCTCCGTGCTACCCGAGGCTCTACCAGACCCCCAAACTGGCTGAAATGAAATCAAAGAGGAAAGAGAGGCTTTCATCTGTTCAAACAGCAGAATTAAGATGGAAAAAAAATTGGAGGATAGTTTTTAAAAGGAGAGAAAACAGAAAGACTTATAGTATTTTCTTACTTAGCATTTGCAAGTTGATTCCTTATAAGGAAAACCCTATGGAGGTCATTAACCATTTTTAATTACTTACTTATGAAGGCATATTGATTGGACTTAAAGAAGTTAGAAATATTTTAACATCAAGCCAAAATTCGCAGACTTGAGTAACCAAGCCTCTAGTTCCTCTTAATCTACTTCCTAAGGAGCTAAATAATGTTTGAGTTTTACACAAAACTACTTACTTTATGCTTCTAAATCCTATATCACCTTATTTAGCCTATAATTCCATTAACTGGGTTCCTCTGCAATAATTAAGGGAACGAGGTACACCATCCATTGTGGCAAATCCTGGAGGAAAATGTGGAAGGGTGAAATCTCTGCCAAGTACCCCACCCCACCTACATCATAAAGACATCAGGTAACCTTATCCATACATGCTTTTTCTATAGCACATCATAATTTTATACATAGTTCACTTCTATGACCTTCCCCTCAAAGAACTCAACCTTCCAAAGTACATTCTTTAGTTCTTAAAGTTTCATTTTTTCATCAAAGAGTCACTCCTTGTCTAAGGGATTAAAATCTCGCCCATTACATTCCAAGAAGGCAGTGCAACCCTGGCCCTCTAAGCCAGTGTTTCTCAAACTTTAATGTACATACAAATTACTAGGGTTCTTGTTACAATGTAGATTCTGATTTAGTAGGCCCAGAGTAGGGCCCAAGATTCTGCATTTCTGAGTGATGCTCATGTTGCTGGTCTCTGGCCCACACTCTGAGTTAGCAAGGCTCTACACCCTTAACTCAAGACTAAACACAAGTGAGCCAATAGCAGCTATACTGGAGACAATGATTACCTCTTAGGCATAGTAAAAGGCTCAACATCTTGTTTAATATTTATTCAACAAGCATTTATTCATCACCTAATGAATGTGAGGCATTCGGATACAAATACAATTAAGAATTGGTATGACCTTTTTGAGTAATGTTCAAATATTAGTATGCTTAAAAATTTCCTGGAGTATTTGTCAAAAATGTAAATGCCCAAGTCTCACTGCCTTAGATGGAGCTTGAGTAGGTCAGGGTTGAGGCCCATGAATCTGCATGCCAGGCAAAACTGATGGTTCGTGCTGAGGAATATTGCTTTAGTGGAGTAGGAAGATAATCACAAAACTAGATGATGGGTTGAATTTAACTCAATACACTCTGGAATGGGAGCTCAGAGGATGGGACTCTGACCAGGGGCAGATTCACGGAGGATGTACAGAGTGTGTCTGGCAGCAGAGGGAGAAAGGAGCATGTGGGAAAGGTCGGCAGTGAGCATTAAGGCTCTCCAGTCCAGGGAAGAATGAAAGCCAGATCTCAAGAGAGTGGTAAAGCAGCGAGCAGGGCGAGGGTGTACGTGGAAAACAAGTTGGAAAAACTTACTGAGGCCATACTACAGAAGACCCATGACTCTGGACGTGATCCTTTAAGTCTTGGGAGTAAAAACAGCTGCTGAGATGCCTCCATTAGATTGTAAAGAGTTAAACATTCCAAAGACTTTCCTCTTCCACAGAAAATCCTCTTCTTTTTGAAAATCTCTTGCAAATTTCAAGCTGAGGGACATGACTAAGGTCCTCCTATGTTTTACACAGAAATTTGGTTACAAAAGAAGGTAGTTTTGGTTTATAATTTACATTTTAGTTGATCAAGTACCAAAAATAAATACTTAGTTTCATAGTCAACAGTAGCAGAAGGGGAAAGAAAAACAGCATCTGCTTTAGAAAATGTTGAATAAACTGAAATAGACTAAAAACCAGATTTTTAAAAAATGAATATCAAATTTCTTATCTGGTGAAATCTACAGGAAAAAGAATCTAGCCATTAGAAAAATTAATGGTTTCCAAAAACACATTTAAAAAAGAATTTGTTCTTAAAATTTGTCAGTACCACAGGGAATTAAACTTTACCTAGATTAAATATAAAGTCTTCATTAGAGACAGGGATCCCATATTAAATTAAAATTTAAAAACTGAGTAATAACTAATCTATTTTAATTATTTCATTATCTCAGAAATAGTTCTTCACTCCCTCTCTGAATATTAGGATTTCTAAAGAACACTCCTTTCAAAAGCGAATATAACCTTAATACAAACAGTTTATTAGAGATTAGTAAAAGCACACTCTACATTCACTTCAAGGATGCCTTATTGGTAAGTCTTTTAAAACCTGGTTCTTTGTGAGTGTCCTGTAATTTTGTTTTTAAATGATAATTTGTCACCTCTCATTGCTTAGGATACCTCTAATTGTAATGTGAAAGCCATTCAGCCATTAAATGTAACATCATTTCTGTTGTATAGCTTAAAATGAAAATTATAGCACATCACTATAACATATTGTCAAATCGGAAAGTGAATGGTGAATCCACAAGCGAAGTGATTAGGTAGTAGACACTGATGACTTGCCGTGAGTTCATTCTGGGGTTCGTGTTTGTAAATTACAGTGAGAAATGAAGTTATCAGAGCTTTAATTTCATATGATTTGATATCACAGAGATAAGTAAACATTATAATGGGGTGTTCTCAAATAATCTGGAGTACTTTTGTGCATATTCTCACCATATCTGGTATTCCTCCTCTGAGACAATTTCCTTGTGGCAGAAGAGGTTCCTCCTATTATTCATTATGGAAAGGCAAAGATAACTGAACAATCACACTGCTTTTGTCAGACAGTTTAGTTGCAGGTGACAGAAACCCAAACTAATGTAGGCAAAGTATGTATTAGCTCATATAACTAATCTCAGAAAGGTCAGGGACCTTATTTAAATTTTGATGCAAATAAAATTAGAAAAAATAAGACAAACAGGAATATGAACAGTGGATGTTGATGATGTTTAGGATAGCTTGGGGGATTTTCTTGGTCTAATAAGGATATTATGGTTATGTCTGAAAAGAATATTTAAGTATACAAATACCATAGTTAATAAACTTGGTGTTTTGTTTTGTTTACAAGGGTATAGGTTAGCAAATCTAAAACTACATTGTATATATTCTACAAATAAGCAAATAAGTATATATTGCAGATAATCACAGCCAGGTTTCTCACTGTCAGAGAAACTAGCTATAAATAAGGAGAGGAGGAAAGCCATAAGTAACCTAGCAGTACTGGATTGGAATCATAGATATCAGTACAATCTCATGGATTTTAATAGATACACAAGCAGGTAGATTTTTAAATAAGTCTGAATGTGTATACATACATGTGTTAATAAACATATATATATTTCTTACCTCTGTACACTGAGAGGACCTATAAACAATAACACACTAGCAGCCATGAGCACAACTGCCACCTAGATCTCACCAAATATAATTCTCCAATCAAAGGAAACAGAACTTCTTGGAAAAATGACTGATTCTAGGGCTGGGCAGAGAAAATACAAGAAAATCCTTGAACAACATTGATAGATGTTGGTAGAATGGGTAAATAAAATGTATACATATACATACACACACACACACACACACACACACCCACAGTGGAATATCATTCAGCCTTAAAAAAGGAAACGAATTCTGACCCATACAACAACACAGATACATTTAAAAATGGTAAATGGTATGAATATTTCACCACAATAAGGAAAAAAAATAGGCAATGGAAACTGGCACACTGAATTTGGTAAACAACTTGGCATTGTCTTGTAAATGATGAAAATACTCATCTCAAAAAATATTATGACAGTAAATTTCCTCCTGTACTTATAACCTAGATATAGTCTTGTCTGTGTGCTTCAAGACAAAATGCAAATGTTCAAAAATAAAACAGAGTCTGGGTGTGGTGGCTCACACCTGTAATCCTAGCACTCTGGGAGGCCAAGGCAGGAGGCTTACTTGAGGTCAGGTATTTAAGACCAGTCTCAGCAAGAGTGAGACTCTGTCTCTGCTAAAAAAAGAAAGAAATTATGCAGGCAACTAAAAATAGAAGAAAAATTAGCCGGGCATGGTGGCATACGCCTGTAGTTCCAGCTACTCAGGAGTCTGAGGAAGGATGATCGCTTGAGCCCAGGAGTTTGAGGTTGTTGTGAACTAGGCTGATGTCACGGCACTCTAGCCCAGGCAAGAGAGCAAGACTCTACCTCAAAAACAAAAAATGAAATAAGAAAAAAATAAAACATAAAAAATACATAGAGTCCATATGTCCATCATTAGGGAAAAGGATAAATCAGAATTAATAAATTCTAATATAGTTATAATACAAACACTCTACAGCAGTAAAACTTATGAGCCAAACTTATGTGGATGAATCTCAAAAATATATTGATTGAAAAGGCAAATTACAGAAGAATGCATACAGTAACAACATACATAGAGGCCTAACACATACAACACTCAATACATTATTTGGGGATAACCAAATTGGAATAACCTATAATTCAAATTAGTATAATAATAAACTCCTCAGGGTGGGAGGAAGATCAGTATAATTGGGCAGCACACAGGAAATTTAGAAAGTCTTACTCTATTTTTTAAGCTGGGTAGTAAATATATGATACATGATTTTTCTCCTATTGCTGTATGTATCAATCACATTAGTTATTCTTTTATATAGATTACATGGCTAACAAAAAAATTATTAAAGGACAAGTTTTGAAAAAATATTATTTTCCTTTTCATAGAAAATCCAAGTGCCATGAGACAACACAAAAAGGCTTTTTCTTTAGTGAGTCATGAATAACATTATATAAAGCCACTTCTATTTCTCCAAATATATTTCATTCTTCCCTACCCCAGTATCCTAAATCTTCTGCAAATTCTCTGGTTCAGCAAATCTAAAACATGTATTCCATCTTTGCCCAAAGTCCTTCAGTTGACGGGTCTCCCTTAAAAGAATATGGAAATTATTAATATTTCTACATTTAATTTCTAGGTCATTTGCCTATTATCTCATTTTAACAATGTCAGAATGCCTAACTTGGTCCTGTTAATGTTAAGGTCTGATGAAGCAGTAAAGTCATAAGACAATTTTTAAACCAGAATGTTGAAATCTTCTTTGCAGAATACACAAATTGATAATTTTTGTTAGTAATCATTTTCTTTTAATAAATATAACTTGGGAATATATGATATAAATTATCTATAAATGATATGGTATAACTGCCCTCTGTAAAATGATAAAGACAATTTGCTCTACAGTCTAAATATATCATAAAACCGGGCTCAAGGAGTGTTGATTTTCTCACCAACCACAGGCTTTTTGATCTTGTCTACATTATTCAAATCAAAGATGTTACGGGCACGGGTTCTGGAGTCAGATTGCCTTGGATTAAAACCCCAATTCTTCCATTTTCTAACTATGAGAACTTGGAAGTTTCTTAACCTCTCTGTACCTATTTTCCCACCTGTTGAGTAGACATAATAAGAGTACTTGCCTCAGTGAGTTTTTACAAGAATTAAATGAGATAAAATGTGTAATGCATTTCAAATGCATTGTTTTTTAACTTTTTTTTTGAGATACTTGAAATAATTATAGATTCACATGCAGTTATAAGACAGAATACAGAGGTCATGTATACCCATTATCTACATATAATTTTAGTAACTCTTAGCTATTATTAATATCACCCTCATTTGAAAAACTTTACTATTTCATATATGATTTATTATGTAATATTACATATACACAATGAACTATGAAAAAGGAAATAAAAATCAATCTAGAGTCTTTTTTAAAGCTCTCAATCATTTTTCTTTATAAAGTCCTTTGTATGAAAACATTATCAGTATTTTGGAAATATTGGAGAAGAGAAAAATCAAAAGGTGTTAAATGCCTGGCTCAGTATTACAAAACAAATAAGTAATTGTTTATGCCCAGTTATCAGAACATGTAAAATATAATTTTTAGCCCTAAAGGAAATTTTTACTAGGAAACTAGTCATATTGAACAAATTAAACTGGTTAAGCTTTCTATTACAGTCATAATGACTGTAATATCAATATTAAATTAAAAAATTCAGAGAGATGATTGCTTGATTCTATAAAGGCTCTGAATAAAGGGATATGCAATAGGTTAAAAAAAAAACCCTCCTCTACTGGTCCTCTTCATTCACCAAAATCACTATCAACTCTGGTTTCAACATTCTTTGGGCTAAAATCTCAGACCAGCAATTTAGAACTTGGAGAACTACTATTACATTTCGGCTCAAGAGTTTTCATTTGTGTCACTGACAGCAGTTAGAGGGAAGATGACAAAATCTAGACACCAAGAAAGGAAGGAAGGGAAGGAGGAAGGGAGGTAAGAACAAAAAAATGAAAAGGACCCCATACAGATTCCAGGACCCCCAGCCCAGAGGACAGGACAAGAATCTATATAAACACCCCAGGCTCATTCTAATGGAATCACTCACTCCTCAGATCAGTAACTGAGAGGCAGTGACGCTAGCTAGTCCAACTCCTTAGAGATTAGGGAGAAGGAGGGGGAGGGCCCAGGGAGACTGAGGGACCCAATCAAAACCACCCAGTTAGTTATTGGTAGACAGAGCTCTAATAAGTACCCAGGACTTTGAACCCACATCTAAAACTCTATGGCATGAGTATCCTCACATATCAAATGATTTCAAGGGCAGTTTGTTAAAAATCTAACAAATATATCTTGAAATATACATTAGTCTAACAATTTCTTGCTAGGGCAAAGAATGTGAACTTGCTTTAAAAGCCACAGTGTCACTGCATGTTCAGGAGTAGAGTACAATGTGATGAACAGATCTTTTCCATAATTTTTCCCCCTTCTGAATAATGGAAACATTTGTATCTACTTAGGCGGTGTTTGCCAGTCAACCAGGGGCTTACAGATTTCTATTATCCTAAATTTTTGGCCTAAAAGAACTCGAATCAAATGTCTTTCCAGGAAGATAGTCTTTTCCCAAATATACACTACCATTAATGAACCATTTAAAGTCAACTTAAGAAGGAAGACCTTGATTGCTTTTCTAATAGAATTTTTCTGAAATGTCATCTAATATTAATATAAGAAATAGAAGCATTAAACAGATCACTTTACAAGTCGATTAAACTAGATAATAAATTTTATTTTTTCTATTTTTAGAAAGGCCTGTTGTCCTCATGCGGCTAAACAATATTTAATTATTACGATTTTTAGCCTGTTCAAAAAAAAGATATGTTCTGTAAATGTCTGTTAGGCCCATTTGTTCTAGAGTTCCATTTAATTCCATTGTTTCTTTGCTTATTTTCTGCTCGGAGGATGTTCCCCAGTCTGTCAGAGAGTGCTAAAGTCTCTAGCTATTATGATGCTGCTGTTTATCACTTTCTTTAGATCAAGTAGAGGTTTGCCCCAAACCACTGAATATATGTTCTTCTCATCAGCTAATGGAACATTCTCTAAGACAGATCATATCCCTAGCCCATAAAACATGTCTCAACAAATTTAAAAAAATAGAAATTATACCATGTTATTTCTCAGATCACAGTGGAATAAAATTATAAATCGATTCCAACAGAAACAACTCCACACAAAGTCATGGAAATTACCTACTGCTGAATGATTATTGGGTCAAGGACAAA
>CAUYSK010035758.1:0-19020 GCA_963575035.1 Avahi laniger
CAGACTCCTGGGCTCAAGTGATCCTACTGCCTCAGCCTCCCGAGTAGCTGGGACTACAGACATGTGCCACCATGCCCGGCTAATTTTTTCTATATATTTTTAGCTGTCCAATTAATTTCTTTGTATTTTTGGTAGAGACGAGGTCTCGCTCTTGCTCAGGCTGGTCTCGAACTCCTGAGCTCAAACAATCCGCCCGCCTCGGCCTCCCAGAGTGCTAGGATTACAGGCGTGAGCCACCGTGCCCCGCCACTCAATGCATTCTTGTTGAATGAATGAATGAGCATTGAAAAGAAAAGCTGCGATCAATATACAAAGTATTGCAAAAGAAGAACACTTTCATAAGGATGGAAAGAAGTCACCAACATAAAAGAGTAACTTCCAATTTCTTTTTCTTAGATTCTCGATAGCAGGATTAACTTGTATTCAAAGTGATTCAATGAGTCTAGTGAGGTCATGAAATAAAGGCAGAACAGGTTAGAGGCTGTTTAAGTCACTCTAAGTGCTGCTTCCTTGCCCCTGGCCCTCATCCCCAGACATTTCCCATCAACCTGTCTACACCATACCTCTTTTTGTCATTATTGCCTTGGTGGCTGTCACAGATAGCAGGGCTAAATAATGTTCCTGGCAGCACATGTCATTTCTCATTTGTCCATTGCTTGCTCACTGTAATAGGACATTCTTCTTCCACAGAGAACAGATTTCTGGTTCTTAGAGAGGCTTTTCAACCTCTGCGCAGGCCTTGATTTTATTGGTGATTCAGGGGAGTGGTTCTTGGTCAACACAAGAGAATGCTATGGTTTGAATGTCTCCTCCAAAAATCAGGTTGAAATTTAATTGCCATTGTAATGGTGTTAAGAGGTGGGTTGTTTAAGAGGTGATTAGGTTATGAGGGCTCTGCCCTCGTGAATGGATTAGTGCTGTTATCAGCAGGAGCAGTCTCCTAGCAAAAGGATAAAATTTGGCCTGGTTTCCTCTCATCTTGGCATGTTTCTTGCCCTTTGCCATGTTATGAAGCAGCTAGACGGCCCTCACCAGATGCAGGTCCCTCAGCCTTGGACTTCCCAGCCTCCGGAATTGTAAGAAATCAATGTCTTTTTGTGGTATTCTGTTATAGCAACACAAAATGGACTAAGACAGGAACCACTCAAAATAGACCTTTAATTTGGCAATTGCATGTCTCTGACATGAGAGGAAAGTTGGGGTTCAAGTAGGTAAGGCACCTAAATCTGCAGAAAGGCTCAACAGGTTTGTTCTGATAGCTGCAATAGTTGATTCTATAATCTACTATGGGAGATTTAAAAAACCATGAACCCTTCAGTGACCACCTACTCTGTGGCAGGCACAAAGTGGGGGAGATGGGGACACTGCTGGTGGGCTTCACAGTGCCATGTCTCTGTCTGTCCTCATCAGCCTGTGAGGCAGGAAAGTGCCAGCAGCATCCCACAGGCCTTGTCCCCTGCTAGCACCTTCCTGGGAGCCACGTCAATCTTTATTTCAGGTAAGAACCACGCGAATGGACAAAGCGCAAAGGTGTCCACCCAAACCCGGCATGTCAGCTTAGCCCCCAGCAGGCCGTCTGCTGAAGGTTTTGGAAGAACCTGGCTTCCCTGCCATTTCTCCCGTGGTCTCTGGCCTGAAATAATTTCCTTCCTGTTAGCGGTTTCCCTTGGCTCTGGGCAATGAGGCTTTCGCCAGGCAAGTGTTCAGGATCCACTGAGCGGGAGGGACTGTTGGTCAGTTTGAAAGGACACACAACCAATTAGCTGCTGAGTTTCAGCCCCTACATGTCAACATTAGCCAGGAACTCTGTGTGTATCTCTCTATTATATATTTTTACATAATTACATATTTTTACAAAGTTAGATTGTTTACTGTTTGAAGGGGTAAGGTGTCTTAAAAATATGACTGAACATGAAAATGAGTTAATCAATGCTGTATCTCTAATATCATGGTCCCCCGAGTGAGCATGGATGTATGTATACATGTATCTGAGGTTTTGGGTCTTGAAAGAGTGGACAGAGCGGTTCTATAAATAAGGGTTGTCCCCCAGCAGGAGGAAGTGCCAGCTTCCTGCTTCCAGAGGGGAAGGCAGGGAGGGCTGCTGTCCCCAGTCAGGTACACCAAATCTGCTCTTTGTAACTTATTGTGACTCTCAAGCTGTTGAGAATTGTCACAAACAAAACCCAAACCAGCTCTGAAAATGCCTCCAATTGATCCAGTCCACTTAACTTGAGCCAGGATGACCTGCTACCAAACATAGTTCCAAGATTTCAGTTCTCACTGAAATCATGCCAGAGTTCTCTTGTTAAACTTTGCTCATATACAAGATGACATTATTTCCATTCTCAGCAAATGCTTTTTGGGAAAGCCAGTACTTGTGGCAGAGGCTGTCGGTTCTCTATCCTTTCTGTTTGGGCTTTCCCATTTCAGTGCCCACTGGGCCAATGTTCAACTTTCAGCCCCTGCGTCTTTTTGCCAGAGGACTTTCTCTGGCCACCAGAGTCCTCTCTGCTTACCCATGGGCAGGCCAGCGGGCAGGGGATCAACATTCCCTACCCCAGCAGCCCTCAGCGATTAATAGAATTGATGCATAAATATCACCCCCCTTGCCCCTGGGCCTCCCGGAGTGCTCCAGTGGGATTATACTCCAGTCACCCCATTGACGATTTGTTTGATAACATTTCCTTTACTGGCCGCCTTTCTCTTCCTGTCTCACTTTTTCATCCTCTGTGTTTTCTGGAATCTCTTCCTAAACAAATGACTTACACTTTAGTCTTTGTTTCAGGGTCTGCCCATGGGGAAACCCAAGCTAAGATAATATTCTCATGTATTAGACAGTTATTTTCCTTTCCCTTCAGTAATTTCCTACACGGGAATCATTTCAGCCCTTCGCTATGCACTGTGGAGCTAACGCTGATGTGCCCCTGGTGGGCGCTAATGCCCATCATCGTGGGTGACATTTATGGGGGAGTGGCGGCCCGCATAACGAGCTTTGGCATGAAAAGAGAAAACACTACGGATTTTTTTTTACCTTTCAGACACAGGATGAAAGTTACAAAGCAGATTCTCCCAAATCCACAGTTAAATATTGAGAGCAAGTGGGCTGCTTTGTGAAGCCACATCAGTCTTCCCTTCCCTTGACCCTGGAGATCCAGAGAGGCCTGAGAGAGTTTAATGTGATTTCTGGAATGTGCTTAACTTTCAGAGAGAGCAGCTTAGCCCACAGGAGACTCCATTAATATAATTTCACAATAGAAAAGCTTCCTATTGCCTAATCTCATTAGCTCTGTTTTATGTATAGTAAATGGGTAAAATCTGAGTTTGTGATTTGGTAATTGTAAATGCATAATTTTTGAGCATTGAGAATGTACAACAGAGAAGAGTTTTTTCTTAATATGTGAACAGAAGAAATCCTGAACTCCAGTAATGACCCTTTATTGAAACAAAAGGGACATGCCTTATCTTTGAGCAGCCCCCATACAACGACACAAGGGAGGGCCCTAGAGGGGAACCAGTAGCTTCATTCTTTCTTCCAACTCCCCTAATAAATAAAACCTTAGATGTAACCTTTGAACCACCAGTCCGTAGCCAACCTTACTTACATTTGCAATTTTTTTTAGTTTTCCTTCCTTCCTTCAGTCGACAAATATTAATTGAGCATATACGATGTGCCAGGCACTGTTCTAGGTGGAGGGATGTGATGGTGGACGAAAGACAGTAAGTCCCAGCTCTCACAGAGCTCACATTGAAATGGAGAGAGAGATAATAAACAAATATACATGTAATACATCTGGTAGTTTTAAGTGCTGTGAAAAAAAATTGGGGTGAGAGAACAGCTGCTATTTTGGAGCAGGAGGTTGGGGACAATTTCCCTGAAAGAAGTGAGGGAGAGGTTATCTAGGGGATGTCCACCTTCCAGGTTAGGAAGCCAGCAGAGTTGGAGACAGGAGATGGGCCATCGAGGTGCAGCACTCCTGGGCCATGGCAAGGCATTTTGAATTTATACTTAACACAATGGGAAGTTATTGAAGGGAAAGAGGTGATGAGAATTATTTCGTTAAGGGCTGTGAGAAGAGTGGAAACAGGGAGGACAGTTAGGAGGCAAAGTGATCTGGATGAGAGGTGATGCTGGCTTGGACCAGGCTGCGAGTGGCGGAGGTGGGAGACGGCTCAGATTCCAGATGCATTTTTTAAGGCAGAGTCAGTAGGATTTGGTGACTGTGGATGAGGGGAGTGTGTGTGTGTGTGAGAGAGAGAGAGAGAGAGAGAAAGAGAGAGAAAAGAGAAACTCATGACGACTCCCAAAGTTTTGGTTCATTTGGGTGAGGGGGGTGCTATTTACTGGGATGGGGAACATTGAGGGAGAAACTTTTGAGGGAAAAATCAGATATCCAGGTGGAGATAGAGAATAGGCTGTTAGACATAAAGATCTGGAATTCAAGGGAGAGGCTGGGACTGGAGATACGTATTTGGGAGTCATCCGATTGTTGTACAGATGGTGTTTAAAACCACCAGCTTGGGAGGATTCACGGAGGCACTGTAGGAACAGCAGGGGGAAAGCCCAAGCACTGGGCCCTGTGTCAACCCACCTTGGGAGGGAGGAGAAAGGTCTGGGAGCCCCAGAGAGAAGCAAGGGGGCTACCACCCCTCCTCTATCAACTGGGAAGCTTCAGGATAAAAAATTACATAAATACAAATAAACTGGAAGTCTCAGTTGTGATCTTCGCTGGAGTGGAGTGGAAAGGACAGTGACTGGGTCAGGTTTTCACCAGCCCATGCTGCATCTACACAAGCCTTTGGTCCTGAGTGCTGTGGGGTGGGATATTGGAGAGGGCTCTCCTTCCCCTCCCCTTTCCTCCTCTCTCGCCTCCCACTCTTCCCTTTCTCCTCCTCTCCACCAGTTGGCATCCTTGGGGCTGAATTTCAGGGGGCTCTAGGGTAGGAGGAATGGGCTGCTAAGTACGGACCCCTTGCTCTTCATGTGCAGATAAAGGTGTCTCCCGAGGCTTGGGTCACAGGTGAGGTCATTTTTCTTTAAATAGCCATCCCACATATGTTGCTAATTGGAAATTCATTAAGGTTTGCAAAATGTCAGAATGCAAATTCTCCTGAAAGGAGAATTTATTTGTTCTTCACAGTTCAGTGTGAATTACTTTAATCAGATAATCAGCTAATTTACCTCCTAACAGCTGGTTGAGATCAGTCTGTACTATATGCTCTTTCTATTTAAAAAAACTCACTAAGAATATGGCAGAGATTCTCAAGCCTTATTATCCGTAAGACTCACTTAGATAACTCATTAAAATGCAGACTCCTAGGTTCCATCCCCAGAAATTCCAGGGGAATTGAGGGGAAACTGGGGGGTCCAGATGATTTGATGCAGGTGGCTTGTGAATCACCCTGGGAAATACTGAGGCAGAGAGGAATGGATAGAACTTTGGGGGTCACAGGGCATGTCTGAGGAGGTCATGCATGGGGAGTTGTCAAAATGAAGACCTTTGAACTAATAGAGAACGAAGTGGGTGTCGGGGTGTCCCTGTGGAAAGAGATAGGAAGGAGGAAGAGAGCCCAGAATAGAAAGGGGCCAGCGTGGTGGCTCATGGCTGTAATCCTAGCACTCTGGGAGGCCAGGAGTTAGAGACCAGCCTGAGCCAGAGCGAGATCCCTGTCTCTACAAAAAATAGAAAAATTAGCTAGGCATAGTGGTGCACACCTTACAGTCCCAGCTACTTGGGAGGCCGAGGCAGGAGAATTGCGTGAGCCCAGGAGTTTGAGGTTGCTGTGAGCTATGATGACGCCACTGCACTCTACCCAGGGCCACAGAGTGAGACTCTGTCTCAAACACAAAAAACAAAAGAAACAATTGAAAGGAAGGGAAGCTGACGCCTTCTCTGTGATGTTGTGAGCACCTGAAGCCACCCGGCAACTCCAGTCTGCTGGGTGTACCGAGGAACTGAGCACTTATCACACATCTGGCACACTATTAGGTAGTGAGCACTTTCCAGGCACTATCTCATTTAATTCTTACCACCTCTTATTATTGGGGATTAAAGAGGCCATAAAGGGTTTAAGTGACAGGGCTAGACCTGGAACCCTTGTCTGGGCGACTCCAAGTCCACACGGTCAACTACAGTGCTGCACTGCGGAAACCGCACGGTCAGGGCATGAAAGCCCAGCAGGCGGTCTGTGACTGATCACCCGCGAGCTCAGCAAGGAATTTCAATGACTCAGGGAGGCTGGCGCTTTCCTCTGGGATGGGCTGCTTTGGTGCCCCCTGGTGGCTGCGAACCTGGTGTGCTGAGAAGTCAGGGAGAGAACAATGAATTGAGTTACAGCTCCCTGGGAGGGACATAGGAAAGATTCTTAAAATACTGCATCTGATCAAACACACAAACCCTTTATCAGAGCAATTCCCCATTATCAGAGCAATTCCAGGAAACTCCCATGACAGCTATATCCCTCAGCTTCTGCCTCAGTGACACATTACACACTACTTTCTAAATTACAAGTCACAGCCTTATAACCTGGTCACAGCTGCACCCACCTTCCCTCCAACATTTTAGGCTCAGAGAACCGGCTTCATTTTCATTAATCAGCAAGGAAAAGCTCCCCGGGCTTCTGTACTCTACTAGGCCTGCTTCTATTTTTAACAGCCTGTCTGCCAATGCTCTAGTGGGCTAAAAATAGACATACTTATAATACAATTCATCATGCACTCAGCTGCCAGGAGGAAGCTTAATTTAAGCTTCATCCAAGATGAAATGCCTTTAAGAAACACAATATTTCATGTAACTATTTATTAATGTCAATTTTTTAAGAGTCCTCCAATATGAACTCTTTGATACACATTTTAAAAATGAGAGATTGTTAGAATGTTTTGAAAAGAGACCTTGTCATAGTCTTGGCCAAGGTTAGAAAATGCTTTGGGAGTTCTTTTCTTTAACTTCAAACTTTTTATCTTAATTCTAGCTCTCTGCTTCAACTTGATCTGAGTGAATTGGATCATCTTGTAAAACTAGGGTTAACCGATTTAGCAAATAAAAATGTAAAAATCCTTAGTTAAATTTCAGATAAACATTGACAGTTTTTTAGCACACATGTATGTCCCAAACATTGCATGATTTGTCCAGAACTTTACTGGTTTTAGCACTGAAAGTTCTGCATTTGTGAATATGCCCTCCTCTCAGGCAAATGAGAACAGTCATCCTTTTTAGGCTATAGTATGTATTTTCAACATAAATCATACCCCCATCTTGAGGATTTATTACCCACTGAGAAATCCTATGGGAGAGAAACTTTTTAAATAACACCTTAATTGAAACATAATTCACATACCATAAAATACCTCTTAGAGTATACAATTTGGTGATTTTTAGTATATTTATAGAGTTGTGCAACTATCACCACTATCTAATTTTAGGATATTTTCATCACCACAATAACCCTTACCCACTAACAGTCACTTCCCATTCTCCCCTCCCCCCAGGCCTTGGAAATACCTAAACTACTGTCTGTCTCTATGGATTTGCCTATTCTAGGCATTTTATATAAATGAGATCACATGCTATGTGGTATTTTGTGACTGGATTGTTTTAGTTAGCATAATGCTTACAAGGTTTATTCATGTTGTAGCGTGTGTCAGACCTTCATTCCTTTTATTGCCACATAGTATTTCATTGTATAAAAAATTGGAGATATTGCAGGTTTGGTTCCAGACCACTGTGACAAAGTGAATATCACAATAAAGTGAGTCACATGAAGTTTTGGGTTTCCTGGTGCATACAAAAGTTACATTTATGCTGAACAGCAGTCTATTAAGTGTGCAATAGCATTATGTGAAAAATGTACATATCTTAATTAAAACTTTATTGTCAAAAACGCTAATGATCATCTGAGCCTTCAGCAAGTCTCAATCTTTTTGCTGATAGAGGGTCTTGCCTCAATATTGATGGCTGATGACTGATCAGGGTGGTGGTTGCTGAAGGTTGGGAGGAGGCTGTGGCAATTTATTAAAATAAGATAACAGTGTTTGTCACATCAATTGACTTTTCCTCTCATAAAAGATTTCTCTGTAGCATGTGATGCTGTTTGATAGCATTTTACCCACAGTAGAATTTCTTTCAAAATTGGAATCAATCCTCTCAAACCCCGATGCTGCTTTATCAATTAAGTTTATGTAATATTCTAAATCTTTTGTTGTCATTTCAACAATGTTCACAGCATTTTCACCCAGAATAATTCCATATCAAGAAAACACATTCTTTGCTCATCTGTAAGAAGCAACTCTTCATCTATTCAAATGTTGTTATGAGATTGCAGCAATTCAGTCACATCTTCTAATTCTAGTTCTCTTCGTATTTCCATCACATCTGTATTTACTTCCTCTGCTGAAGTATTGAAGTCCAGACTCAAAGTCATCCATGAGGGCTGGAGTCAACCACGCTCCTGTTAATGTTCATATTTTAGCCTCCTCCATGAATCACAAAAGTTCTTAATGGCCTTTAGAATGCTGAATCCTTTCCAGCATGTTTTCAATTGGGTTTGCCCAGATCTATGAGATGAATCACTATCTCTGGCATCTATAGCCTTATAAAAAGTATTTCTTAAGCAGTAAGACTTGAAAGTTGAAATAACTCCTTGATCCATGGGCTACAGAATGGATATGTCAGCAGGCCTGAAAACAACACTAATCTCCTTGCACATCTCCATCAGAATTCTTGGGTGACGAGGTGCCTCATCAATGAGCAGTAACATTTTGAAAGGAATCTTTTTTTCTAAGCAGTAGGTATCAACAGCAGGCTTAAAACAGTCAGAAAATTATGCTGTAAACAGCAAAACCCAGGCTTTGTTGTTCCATTTATAGAGCACAGGCAGAGTAGATTTAGCATAATTCTGAAGGGCCTTAGGACTTTTGGAATGGTGATTGTCCATTGGCTTCAACTTAAAGTCACCAGCTGCATTTGCCCCTAACAAGAGAGTCAGCCTGTCCTCGAAGCTCTGAAGCCATTGACTTCTCCTTTCCAGCTATGAAAGTCTTAGATGGCATCTTCTTTCAATAGAAGGCTGTTATGTCTACATTGAAAATCTGTTGTTTAGCGTAGCCATCTTCATCAGTTATCTTAGCTAGACCTTCTGGGTAACTTGCTGCAGCTACTATATCCGCACTTGGTGCTTCACCTTGCACTTTTATGTTATGGAGATGGCTTCTTTCCTTAAATCTCATGAACCAACCTCTGTAGGCTTCCAACTTTTCTTCTGCAGCTTCCACACCTCTCTTGGCCTTCACAGAATTGAAGAGAGTTAGGGCCTTGCTCTGGATGAGGCTTTGTCTTAAAGCCTCATCCAGAGCAAGCCTTAAAGTGTCTGCTTTGATCCTCGATTCAGACCACTAAAACTTTCTCCATATCAGCAATAAGCTGTTCCATTTTCTTATTGTTTGTGTGTTCACTGAGTAGCAGTTTTAATTTCCTTTAAGAACTTTTCTTGTGCATTCGCAACTTGGCTAACTGTTTGGCACAAGAAGCCTAGCTTTCGGCCAATCTCGGCTTTTGGCATGCCTTTCTACTCAGCTTAATCATTTCTAGCACTTGATTTAGAGGAGAGAGGTGCAACTATTCCTTTCACTTGAACACTCAGAGGCCACTGTAGGGTTGTTAATTGGCCTAATTTCAAAATTGTTATGTCTGAGGGAATTGGAAGGCCCGAGGAGAGGGCGAGAGATGGGGGAATGGGCAGTTGGTGGAGCAGTCAGAACACACACATTTATCGATTAAGTTTGCCATTTTATATAGCTACGGTTTGTGATGCCGCAAAACAATTATTAATACAATAGTACCACCAAAGATCACTGATCACAGAACACCATAACAGATATACTAATAATGAAAAAGTTTGAAATACTGTGAGAATTACCAAAATGTGACACAGAGATATGAAATGAGCATGTGCTGTTGGAAAATGGTGCTGATAGGCTTGCTTGATGTAGGATTACCATAAACTTCCAATTTGTAAAAAGCACAATATCTACAAAGTGCAGCAAAGTGAAGCACAATAAAATGAGGTATGTCTGTACCACATTTTGTTTATCTATTCATCATTTGATAGACATTTGGGTTGTTTCCATCTTTTAGCTTTTATGAATAATGCCACTGTAACATTCCTGTGCAAGTTTTTGCGTGGATGTGTTTTCATTTCTCTTAGGTATATACATACCTAGGAGTGGAACTGCTGGGTCATATGGTAACACTGTTTAGCTTTTTAAAGACATTCCAAACTGTTTTCCAAAGTATTCGCACCATCTTACATTCCCATCAGCAGTATATGAGAGTTTCGATTTGTCCATATCCTCAGCAACACTTGTTATTGTCTATCTTTGATCACAGCCATCCTAGTGGGTCGGAAGTCATATCTCATTGTGGTTTTGATTTGTATTACCGTAATGACTAATGAGGCTGAGTATCTTTTCATGTGCTTAGTGGGCATCTGTATATCTTTTGTATATTGTCTGGAAAAATGTCTATCTAAATTCTTTGCCCAGTTTTTAATTGGGTCATTTGTCTTTTTATTGTTGGGTTTTAAGAATTCCCTACATATTCTGGACACGAGTACCTTATCAGATATATTATTTATAATTTGCAAATATTTTCTCCCATTCTGTGGGTTGTCTAAGGAACCTCATTTGACCCACTATTCTGCAAATATTATTTGACCCTGGAATTCTTCACTGCAATCATCTCTGGGTCAGTCACTGTTGAATTTATACTGTGTGCCAGCCATTGGGGTTCCAAGGATGAAGAGGATCTGCCAGGAGGAGCTGACAGTCTGGTGTGGGGGAGAGAGAAGTGTGAAAACTAATGATTTTAAGAGGAATGAGGAGGGAAAAGTTTTGTAAATACACAGTGTGTCTTCATCTCTAGCAGTTGGTGCAGTGTGGGACACACAGTGGGGATCAATGAATATTAAAATAAAGATTGAATCAGTACCAGACTAAACTGGGAATCCTCCTGCCTCTTTATTGTGGGTGTGGAATCATGATGTTTTTGTTTGTGTATCATGTACTTTAAAGAATTCTAAAGGACTTGTTGAGCTCTGAAAAGTCTCCTCTGTCTGCCAGGAGCAACTAACATTTCCCCTGCCATTAAGCATACCTAATACTTAGAAGGTCTTGGTTAAAATGGAGCTGGATTATCTGGGATTATCTGGGAGGAATGTAACAAGCTATTCTCAGTCAGGTAACATTTTACTATGAATTAATTCACCCAGATGGGCTCCAGTGACCTGCCAGGATTCGGGACTAGTAAATTTGGAAAGACTCAAGTCAGGTATGAGCCTGGAAAGCTTGGATCTCGTGGGATGGAGGGAAGGTGGCTGGAGGGTGGAGGATTTGGAGGTAGCTGCAAGGAGGCACTGCCAAGAGGGTAAAAGAAAGGAACATAGAAGGACATCAAAGACAAATTTTGACTTTACCATTATGCCTGGATCTTACCTCGTTTATGGGGAATGAACATTTCACTTTATGGACAGAGAGGATAATTCATGTAAAGTTATGTTCTGCAAGAACCATCACACTGCTGAGTGTTAATGTCGTGGGATTAGGGGTGATGAATGACTCTGAATTAACAGGTATGTGTTGAGACTCTGAGAGCCTCTTGAAACCCAACTCATTGAACATAAGAAAGAATTATTTTAATACCTTGGCGTAAAAAGGCTTTCGTTTCAGCATTAAAACACTATCAGTAGAAAGACACTCTTGAAAAATCTCTCCCATCTCTTTTTAGATAAGTCAAATATGAATTAAAGCAAATAAATTAGATTGCAGTTATGTGCAATCGTGAATTGTGGTATTAAGAGGAAATGCTGTTCAGTACAATTAATTGACATCAATTGTGATTTGTCCAAATTAATTTAATATCCTGAGTGAGGTTAATATTTTGAGGATTCTAATAATGAAGAGAATCAGAGAAATGAGATTAGAGCAGCTGCCAGCTATATATAGGCGGCATTTCTTGGGAGTCTTACTATGTTTCTGGGCTCATCTCCTGTTCACCCCAGCAGCAGTGTCCATGTCAGCGAGGGGAGACCCCACGGGCCAGTTTTCATCAGAAGTCTCCAGATGCCTGCTTCCCTCCTCGCCCTCTCCCCTCTGGCCCCTGCCCCTGCCGTCTCCCCTATAAAAGCAGAGTCAGACTTTACCATAACATTCTGAGGACAACCAAGACTAACTTTATGAAATGGGTGTAACTAACAGTCTCGCCGGCAGCCTTGCCTCCCGTTCTGAGATTTCCCACTCTGAGAAGGCAAACATCGTGAGAAGGCAGTTTGCCGTTGGTACCTGAAATCCCCTTGCAAATGCACAGAGAAAGAAAGAAAATGTGGGGGGTGGGGATTGTACGAGCACATTCATATGTTGTTAAAAGTCAGAGTTTAAAAAATTAACATCCTGGTTTCAGGGTTTTTTTTAAAAATAGGATCTTCTGCTGTTTTTCTTTTAAAACAATCTTACTAATAACATATTTAGTTGACACATAGTCCTTTTGGGGAGACGACGATCAAATAAACCTGACAGAGATATTCATATACACACACACCTACTTTGCCTTCAACCTGCAGTTTTTTTTTTTTTTTTTTTGAGACAGAGTCTCACTGTGTTGCCCTGGCTAGAGTGAGTGCTGTGGCGTCAGCCTAGCTCACAGCAACCTCAGACTCCTAGGCTCAAGTGATCCTTCTGCCTCAGCCTCCCGAGTAGCTGGGACTACAGGCATGCGCCACCATGCCTGGCTAATTTATATATATACATATATATACGTATATATTTTTAGTTATCCAGCTAATTTCTTTCTATTTTTTTTAGTAGAGACGAGGTCTCGCTCTTGCTCAGGCTGATCTTGAACTCTTGAGCTCAAACGATCCGCCCGCCTCGGCCACCCAGAGAGCTAGGATTACAGGTGTGAGCCACCGTGCCCAGCCTCAACCTGCATTTTAATCTTATTAAAAGGATTAAAACACCCTTGTTAAGTACAGTCATGTGCCACATAATGACATTTCAGTTAATGACAAACCATATATACTATGGTGGTCCCATAAGATTATAATGAAGCTGAAAATTGCTATTGTCTAGTGACATCATAGCATCCTCCTGTGGCAGTCATTGGTTAGTCACATGTCTGTGCTGATGCTGGTGTAAACAAACCCACTGTGCTGCCAGTCACACGAAAGTATAACATAAAATTATGTACAGTACAGAATACTTGATAATGATAATAAACAACTATGTTACTTGTTTATATATTTACAACACTATACTTTTTATCGTTAATTTAGAGTGTACTCCTTCTACTTATATCTACAAAACAGTTAACTGTGAAACAGCCTCAGGCAGGTCCTTCAGAAGGTGTTCCAGAAGAAGGCCTTGTTATCACAGATGGCGGCTCCTTGCCTGTTATCGTCCATGAAGACCTTCCAGTGGGACAAGATGTGGAGGTGGAACACAGTGATGCTGATGATCTTACCTACCTGTAGGCCTAGGCTAATGTGTGTGTTATACTTTAATTTTTGACAAAAAAGTTGAAAAAGTAAAAAAAAAAGTTTTTAAATAGAAAAAAGCTTATAGAATAAGGGTGCAAAGAAAGAAAATATTTTTGTACAGCTATATAATATGGTTGTGTTTTAAGCTAAGTTATTATAAGAGTTAAAAAGTTTATAAAGTAAAAAAGTTATAGTAAGCAAAAGTTATTTTATTACTGAAGAAAGAAAAGCATATTTTAATGAATTTAGTGTGGCCTGAGTGTACAGTGTTTATCGTCTACAGCAGTGTACAGTGATGTCCTAGGCCTTCACATTCGCTCACTGACTCACCCAGAGCAACTTCCAGTCCTGCAAGCTCCATCCATGGGAAGTCCTATACAGGTGTGCCATTTTTTATCTTTATACTGTATTTTTACTGCACTTCTTCTCTGTTTAGATATGTTTAGATACACAAATACTTGCCACTGTGTCACAATTGACTACAGTATTCAGGAAAGTATCATGTTGTACAGGTTTGTGGTCTGGGAGCAATAAGTGTGTGGCTACACCACATAGCCAGGTTGTACCATCTAGGTTTGTGTAAGAATACTTCATGATGTTTGCACGATGACAAAAATACCTAGCAATGCATTTCTTAGAACATACGCCTGTTAAGTGACACATGCCTGTACTTGAGAGGCTAAGGAAGACTGGGCCAGGAGCTATTCCAGAAGGCAATAATACTGCCCTCAGTCAAGTGGTGTTCTTTGGTCCAGTCCCACCTTGACCTAGAGGACTGGAACTGCTCATGACTGGGTTTGTTTATACTGTCTGTAGAGTGCCTCCCCTTTCCTTGCTTCCACGAGATAGGAGGTGAGAGATGAGATCCTTTCCTTCTCTTTAAGATGTTCTGGAGGATGCTATACATCTTTCACCCTGGTGGATTTCAGGGGGGCTGAGTCTCCCCCCGGAAACCCAGATCCTATATTCCAGCTTATTTGGATCTGCCTCAGGGTGACTTCCCTGATGCCACAGAGGAAGTCAGAGTCCACAGTGAAAACTGCCCAGAGCTTCTTCCTTCTCTGCATAAACTGGGCCTTGAGCCTCTGGTGAAGTTCCTGCTGTCACAGCCCCTCCTCCCCCTGCCTTAACATCAGGGTGGGAGTGTTTTCAAGTTTGGCTTCCCCACCTGGCTGAAAGCTCCACGAAGTCAGTCTCTTGGACTTGAGACCCTGCCCATGATGACACTGGCAGTTGCCATTTATTTTGCCCTTGCTAAGCAGGAAGTGGGCTCTGTGCTAACAGCTTTCATACAGTTTCACCTGGAATCCTTGCCCTGGGAGACACATTCATATTCTCATTTCCCAGAGGGGCAAGTAGGCTTAGAGAGGATAAGTAGCCCCTGTGTCTGTGGTCGCAGGGTTGGTAAGTGGTAGAGCTGGGATTTGAACTCTGTGTGATATAAAACTCCATGTGTTTAGCCATATGTTGCTTCTTGGTATTCAGGACTGTCTCCTGCACAGAACTTTGACACAGAAGGAGTTCCATAAATGTTTCTTGACTGAGTAAAGAACAGCTAATAGTTATATAGTGCTCATTTTGTGCCAAGCAGTGTTCCAGGCACTTTATGAACATACATACATCACATCCAAAAGGTAGATACTATTATCGCCCCCACTTTACAGATAAAGAAGGGATTATATAACCTGTCCAAGGTCACAGAGCCAGCAGGTGGTGGCCTGGGATTTTATCACAGGCAGCTTGGCAGCTCCAGAGTCTGTGACTCTGAGCACTACACGTCCTGCCTCTCTCGAACGCACGTGCACGTCCGAAGAGCAATGCTGGGACTTTTGTTCTCTTTGTTCCTAGAGGATCTGCTGGCATGAGGGTGGCTAGCCTGAATGAGGAAACCACTCTTGGAAGCTTCCCTGTCCCCCGCAGGCCTGGTTAGCTACTTTTCTCTGTGCTCTCCAGTCTTCATGGCTGGTTTTCTTGTCTATCCCTCCTTGCAGAAGTTGATTCATGTTCAGTGAACAGTTAGCTAAATGCAACCCCACACATTTCTTGAAATCAGCTAAGAGGGAAAAAAGGAAATAGAGAAATGATTTTGGAGATAAAAAAGATAAAGTATGATAAAGGCTGGGAGAAAAAATAAAGATGGGATTGAGGTAAAAAGAATGGTAGGGCTAAAACTAAGACTAAAAGTAAGTTAAGAAATGGACTAGACTTTCTTTTCCTGGAGAAATACATCAGGATGAGACCTGCTCAGCAAAATATGAGAGACTTCTCTAAGGCTGCCTCCTCAGCCTCTTTCTGAGAACAGTGAATGATTGATCCCAATTTTATGGAGTTCAGTGTCTGATTCTGCCAGGTGTGAAGTGGAGTGAGGAGCCTGACAGAAGAGAGAGAAAATGGGCTTTGTAATCAGAGAGTCGAGTTCGAATCCTGATACGGCCAGAGACTCCTTGTGTGAGGCCGAGCCAGTCACCTGATGTCTCGGAGCCTGTGTTCTCACCTCTCTCTACAATGAGGACAGTAAATCCTACCCTGTAGGGTTATGTGAGAACTAAATGATGACAGTCAGTGGGGAGTGCCTGGCACACAGCAGGTATTCAGTAAATGACAGTTACCTTTTTGGCTGTTCCCTGCATCCTGCTCATAAGCTGTTTTTGCCACACAGACCCAACTGAGAGACAAGAATTCCAAAACACAGTACTTGTATTTTGGTTAGTCTTTGATAAATGACGCTGAAACAAACACAGAGGTTTTAACTGTGCTCCTATTTGTCATTGGCCAGTGACCACACTTGGCGGCAGATGCTCTGTAAAAGTGGAGGCAAGAGAGGGAATTGTGTTTGGCCAGAATGAAATTCAATACCCCCATAGGTCTAAATGTCTCCATCAGAAGGTCAAGCCTCCATCCATCATTTTTGCACTGTTCACTTTATAGGATTTTGAGATGAGAGATAAGTCAAATGGAGGTCAAGGAAAACAACAAAAAATAAGATCTGGAATCAATACCACAAAGTCATTGCTATACTTAATTTCTTTTCAGGGTGGAGGTTAGGGCTCTATCACCAATTAGAAAAAGCCCATTAAGCTAAATATGAAGGGCAATTAACAGAGCATCGCTCCAGCTCCTGTGACAGGAGAGAGAACATAAGGCTGTTCACAGATGCTCAGTTTCTCAGTTGTATGACTTCTTCCCACACCACTGTCCTGGGACTGTGTCAAGCTGCAAGGCTGAGCAGCCCAGCAGCTGGGATCTTCTGACATGGGCACCTGGCGGGGGGGGCGGTGGGTTTACCTCTTCAACTTTCCTGTAAAATGAATGTTAACAATCTGGCTCTACTTACTTCCCAGGTTGCTGGAAAGGCCAAGAGACGTATGGCTGAAGCCCTGTGAAAAGCTGGTCCCAGGGTCCAGTAGGTTCTGATCTTTGTCTAGCTCTGAGCTTTGCAGGGGTGAGAGGCAGCTGGATCTGGTACCCAGTCAGGGGCTTGGGGCCCAGCAAGACCCAGGCTCACACCCAGGCTGGCCCAGACCGGCCCTCCTCCAAATCACAGAGGCCTAACATGAAGACTTCCCTGGCCTTGAGGGGAGCGGTGCTTGAGGTCAGAGAAAGCAGAGTTTAAATGCAACTCTATCAGTGTGGCCCCGGGCAACTGCTTATCATCTCAGAACCTCATTTTCTTATCTGAAAAACACAAAGCAGATAACACCGCCTATCCAGAAGGCAAGTGGTGAAGATTAGAGCTAATATTTTAAAGTGCCTGGTGCCTGGAGGTGGTAATATGTAACAGCTCCTAAGATTAGTTCTTACAAGTCCACTGCTGAAGTTCACTTTCAGCCATTTCTCCTGCATTACAATTGAGGGGGACAGGACTCTAAGCAGCCCTGGTCTGTAACTCGCAGCAAAAGGGGAGGGGATGGTTTTTCTGGCTGCCAGACTATGGCATTTTGGGAAAGTTGTATTTGAAGTTTAAATGCAAAGGAGGGGACATTTGAAGAGTACTTTCTGTCTCCGAATCAGTTTATCTCCTTTCACTCCTTGACAGTTGAAAACAAACCTCTGGAAGGTGCTGGAAGACAGACTGCAGTGAGAAGCGCTTTCCCAGCAGATGGGCAGCCCAGGCCTACCTAGCCGGTCACCAGAGCCCATGGATTCTCCCTTTCAGCGGTGGCACAATAACCTCCAGATGTGTGTGCCGATCCAAAGCCTGCCTGACAGAAATGCTATTTAGGGAGGATCGTCCAAAAGGGACAGGGTCTCTCCTCATCCCTGGGTTCTCTACGGTGCACCATGTTACAACACCAGAAAACTTGGTGCTTGGACCTGAAGCTTAGCTTCTCCCACAGTCATCTTCACGGAGATGTATTAATACTTAAATGTTATGTTCTGATTTATGCAAATAGCCATGTGAAAATATTTCTTTGTATTAGTTATAAAACTGCTGTCAAAGACACGGAACCATCATGTCACTCGGTGGTATCTTCTATGAAAGAAAGGTTCCTCCATAAGAAACTTATTTTAGAGTTCATTTCTAGGAACATTTTCCTTTGTTTTCTAGAAAGTAGCATGTTGCTTCTTTTCTGAGAATGAGAATTATGTAATGCATCACTGCTGAGAGGCTCAGAGTCAAATCTGATACTCAGCCCCAGCAACCTGGGTAACTTTTATGATTAGCGTATTTGAAGTTCACTCCATTCCTTGGCTCCAATTTTCCTTCTCTTTTATTAACCATGTCTGTACCCTTTATTATACATATATATCCTTGATTATAAGTAATATATAGGGAAATGCACGTGCATGTATACTACACGCACAGACTGTCTTACGAGTGGAGTCGAATCCTTTATTGATTCTTGATGGAAGCACCTGGAAGATGAGAATGTCTAAGAATCATCCGTTTACTCAAAGGCTTCACCCACATAACCTTTTCCAGCGTCTGTATCTCTGGGATATCTCACAAACCTAATGAATCTGGGGAACAGCCTTGAACCTTCTTTGGCCTTTGAAAAGTCATCTAGTATCTTAAGTCTCAGTGTAATACCACTTGCCCCAGTTACCTAATAAAGTGCTATGGGGATCGAATAAAATAATGAATGCCCTTTGAATCGAGGCTTTTTTTGTGGCTAATGAATTTCCAATTTGCACATCAGCACTGCTGCGACTGGGAGGAGTGAGGAAGACTAAACTTTATGAAGCACTTTGCTTGATACTGTCCGATGAGGCTGGACCTCTTTGGACTGCGTCAGCTGGGCTCCTGTGCCCTCTGCCTTCAGCAAATAGGAAACACTGGCAGGACAATAGGGGATAATTTGTCTCCTTAGGGCCCCAGGTTGGGTGGCTGCGCTCTTTTACAGAAGGCCACACGGAGGGCCGGGCGCGGTGGCTCACGCCTGTAATCCTAGCACTCTGGGAGGCCGAGGTGGGCGGATCGTTCTGAGCTCAGGAGTTCGAGACCAGCCTGAGCAAGAGCGAGACCCCATCTCTACCAAAAATAGAAAGAAATTA
>CAUYSK010035760.1:0-58836 GCA_963575035.1 Avahi laniger
GCCGGGCCCGCCGCCCGCCGCCGAGCCTAGCGCCTGGCCGCCCCGGGCAGCCGCGGGGGCTCGGCCGGCCGCCCCCCGCGCCAACGCCTCATCCCGCCGCGCCGCCCCGTCAGGCTCGGGGGCGGGGGCGCCGGGCCGCGGCCTCTGAGTCCCCACCTCCGGCACGCACCGCGCTCGCCCTGCCGCGGCGGAACGGCCCCCGGGGACGCCGGTGCTCCGGCTCGCGAGCCCCTCACCCGGACGCCTTCGGGCCGCCCCCGCAGCGCCCCAGCAGCGCCCCAGCCCAGCTGGCCGGCGCGCGCCCCCGCCGGAGCCCGCCGCCCGCCGAGCCTCCGCCTCCTCCGCTCCGCCTCCTCCTGCGCCCGCGACGCCCGCAGCGGGGAGAAGAGGCGCGCCGCCGCGGCCGCGGGCACGAGCACGCGCGGGGAGGACGGGCGGGCAGAGCGCGTGCGCGGCCGAGGGCGGGGGCGCGCCGAGGCCTCGCCTGCTGTTGTCCCGCGAGCGCACGTGCGCTGCGGGGGGCGGCGAGGGGTGCCCCGCTCGCTCTCCGGGGTGCGGGGCGGGAAGGGGGTCGAGACGCTGCTTGAGGGGCTCGGACGTCGTCTGTCGCCTCGGCCTCTGCATTGTGCTGCGGTGCGAAAATAAAACCTGCGCGGTAGCGGCAGCAGCGACACCAGGAAGCGGCGTCCCGGGAGACTACGGCGGCTCCGCTCCCCTCGCCGCTGACCCCAGATGCTGTCGCCGCGCCGGGGCAGAGGGGGCGTTGCCGCAAGTCGGAAAGATCTTCCCATTTCCATCCCCTGCGCATTTGGGTCTAGAATCCACTCGCCTCCGGTATTATTTGGCATTGGGGGCGCCTAAAAGTTCCTTCGGTTGGCTTCTTCATGCGGAGTTAGGGACCGGAAAATTGCGAGCGGCGCGGCAGGGGCGGGGAGGACGAGAGAGGGCGAAGGGTGGCAGACCCGAAGGTGCGTGGCTGCACCGAAAAGAGATTTAGAGACGAGCGAAGCAGCTCGCGGGGACCCCTGCCTGTGGATGGCGCTGCCCCTGGCGCCTGCCCTGTTCCTTTTGTTCAGCCTCCAGAGGCTGTGCGGCACTTCCACCTGCAGCGACCGTCTGTGTGACCGAGCACGGGAGCGACATCCTGGCATTCTACCTATTTCCACTTTCGTTTTTTCTTTCATGTATGTATCTTTCACTCCTTCTGACCCATTCGGTATCTAAACGGGGAAGGGGGAGGGCTAACCCACAAAACTTATTCTTATCCTCAAGCCAAGTCGTGCCAAATGCCGCATCCTCTAATGTCGTCGCAGGGATTTGGGTCGACTCTGCGTTCAGTCATTTCAGTGGGAGTCATCGGCTATAAAACGTGGCCTTGACCACGATTAGCAGAATTTCAAGGGCACACATGAAGCAGGATTTCACCACATCCTAGAGAGAAATTAGGGAGTGAACATGCACCATAATCCCCCTCTTTTGCCAGCTCCATTATAATCGAAGTTGTGTTAAAGACCAAGGACCAGGGAAGGGACGGAATGGGAAGATTTGCATAGAGGCACATACTGCTATGGGAAAATTTTAAGGAAGCCACCTTTAAATACATACACTGCAGCCCTCTGGAAATAGGTGCACTTCGGATTCATAAGGGTCTTCATGGATACCTTCTAAGTGCTAGAGAAACAGCAGTAAATGATGAAAACTAGAGACCTTCAACTTCAACATAGTAAGGCCATAGTTTAAAAATCATTTTTTCACCAAACTGCAGCAATTCCACGGGATTCATCTTTGGGCCACAGAGAGACATCTCTGCCAGAGAGGGACAGATAAGGATTCAGTAGCTTTTGGTGTTCTGGGGGGAGAGGGGGCGGTGAGCATTAAACACAAACATCCTGTGATACTGAGAGGAAGGCAGTGTGGAACACAAAACCAAGTCACCATGGGAAGCAAGTTTTGCCCGAGGCCCCCGTCTCAACTAAGATAATAACATTCTGCATTCTTTTCAGAAATCCTTCACATCCCAGAGTTTTGCCATCACACTCTGAAATTCAGCCACGGTGGCCAAATGTTAAATGGTTTATGCTCAGGTAGTGGAGGTGAGTGATATATCAAGGAGCTATGATCTATACATACTTTGGATGATACAGATATTTAACTTTAGAGCCTCAAAACATTTTGGTAACTTTCCCCCTATGTCTTATATCCTGTTCAGAGAAAGAACAAATGGGTTCCACATGTGTTTTCCAAATGTCAGAGGTGTTTGAGCAAATTCAAGGGTGCTGATACTCCATAATCTCATTCTGAGCCAGCACTCCCTCTCCTTGGATCACATTGTCCAAGTGTCCTGTGAATAAGTAGCTATTATTGCCAAACCTGCATATAAACTGAAGGTCTGCAGCCATCTGACCTTGGTGTTTCAGAGGTTTGTAATCACTTACTTCTGTCCTAATAATTCCCTTAGTGATTAAATACATAAATCACAAACATTGCAACATACCCTAAAAAAAGTCTTCCCAACTGTAAAATAATGTTAAATAACTGAATTTGTTAGTTATTTATGGTTTGATTCAATATTCACAAGGTGAGGAGCCGGGGTGTGGTGGGGGGAGACACAAATTCCCCCTCTGTCTAAAGCTGTTCGAGGCCTCAGCCTGGCCTCTTTTCTTGGCCTTGGCACTGTCGTCTGCCGGGAGGAAGCATCTGAACTCACTCCTGGCATCTCAGATCTGTTGCATTGCAGTCCCCTCTAGGCACTGAAGCAGCGTCATGGTGCAAACAAGGAGAGCCAGTGAGGAGGGCGGCCACACAGAGGACTGCAACACCTACCTAACCTTGAGTTTTAGAGAGAGCCTAGGAGTTGAGCAAGGGAGAGAAATGAAGCTTATTTGCATCCCCAAATTGAAAATACTCAACAGCTGGGTAGAAAAAAGTGAGCTGTTGAAAGGAAGCCAGGTTTGATAGAGAATTTTTCCAAAGTATCAACTGACATTGTCTTGCTTATTTATTTTTTCCCAGCCAAAGGACCAGCTCCATGTTGTGTGCCCATTAAAAAGTGATTTTTTAAAAACGTGCTATCTGTAGCATTCTTCTAGCTAATATCGATGTTCATGGAGTAGCCCCACTAAACATGGAATCCTTTACAACAAAAACTACCATGGGCAGCATTTTAAGAAACATCAGTGGTCCTGTTCACTGAGACGTGACTAATCCCTGGTGCATTCATTGAAATGATAAACTTTCCATCTTCTCTCCGCTCCCCATCACATTTTGGTTCATGAGCCTCTATCACCATAATTTAGAACTTCTGGTTATTCTCCCACAAAGATTTTTTTTCAGTCTTTCAACCTTAATACCATCTGTACCCACCTATGTGTCTCTGCTCTTGAATCTTTCAGCTGATAATGGTTCCTTTGCCCTCTCCATGGGTCTTCTCCTCCTCCAGGATTATAAATGTTGCCCGCCCCAGGACTTTGACCTTGGGCCCTTCCTGTTCTCTTTCTACACTCCCAGCCTGTGCAATCTCCTCCAGCCTAAGGCTTTATTTTTTTTTTTATTTTCTTTTTATGTTGGCACCTTCATCTTGGACAGCCTAAGGCTTTAAGTAGCCTAGATCTTTAACCATGACCTCTCCCCAGCCCTCCAGCCTCGTATATCCCCGCAGCCTACGTGACATCTCCACTTGTATCTCGAACTCATCATGTCTGAAACGGAACTCTTGTTTTCCATATTACAAGCAAAATCAAATCGTTTCTGCCAAGTCTTCCTTATCTCAGGACAAAAATGTCTCCTCTCAACCACCACGTTCATTTTAAGCAGCAAATCCTTCCAGTTTTATTTTCAAAACAGACGCTGAATCCCATCTCATCCCTTTCTCTCAAGCACTGACACCCATGCCTGCCCCACCACGATCTCCCTTCTGGGTGACTGCGACAGACTCAACTGCTCTCCCTGCTTCCATTCTTCCTCCTCCAAGGTCCGTCCTCAATACAGGCATCAGAGAATTGCCCTTGCTCAAAACCCTCCAGGGCTCTCTGCTTCTGATCACACTACAATAAAAGCCAAAGTCCTTTCCGACCCTTTCAAGTCCCTTCAGCCCCAACTCACCTGTCCAGTTTCTACCTCTTGCCTTTCCCTCTGCTCCAACCACAAGGGCCTCCCGCTGTTACTCAAACCTGTGAGGGCCACTCCATCTTCCTGGCTTTTAAATTAACCTTCCCAACTGGTACCTAAAATAATTCTGCCTTCTCTCTCCCCTTAACTCTGCTTTCTTTTCTACAGCATTTATCACCATGTGATTATGTTGTATAACTGATACCTATTATTTGTCTCTCTTACTAAAATGTTAAGCTCCATGGAGGCGAGGACTTTGTTTCACCACTGTATCCGTATTGCCATAAATGGTACTGTCAGGGTACAAATTCTGTATGCTCACTTCTTATCTGTTGTTGCTTATTGCTATATGATTTGTCATTATACTTATTACAAGTGGGGACAGTGCACATTATAAAATTATATAACTTACAATACACTGCAAATCAAATCAAAACAAACTGTACTGGAAATCTAAGAAAATACCAAGATTCAGCAGAGAAAATTGCATATTAAATGAAGAATTCAGTGCCTGTACGACAAAATCATAGTCTAACTTTGCAATTAGGTTTTGATATATAGATGTTAAAGGCACATATTTGTATAAATTAAAGCCAAATTACATGAAGTACCTTCTCATTCCCAACTGAAATCATGACCATGTTGACACAATGTAAATTTTGGGAGATGCAAGTTTTCCCTTTCGTTTTTTTATCTTGCCCCACTATGTAACCTTAGACAAATCAATTAGCATCTCTATGTTTCCATCTGTAAAATGGGCCTGCCTGCTTTCTTCTTTAGTTGGGTATCATAAAGGCAGGATGATTTAACTACTCTGGAAATGCTTTGGAAGAAGGGAAATTTGGAAATTAACAGTGATTATTATGCTTTCCAAACTTCTTTGTGTAATATTTTCAAAATGAGGACGCAATAAAGATATTTGTAAGTATATCTAACAACTGGTGAAAATTAGCATTTCTAAATCATTCAGCATTTCTAAAATTACCAGAAAAAAACTCTCAGAGGTAGTATATCCCCAAGCATATCACCTACTGTGGCAAGCCCTGTTCTCTGCCACTGCAGTGTCAGGCAAAGTAAGCAACAACACATGATCCGTTTCCCAGTCAGATGTGAACTTTGACCAGGAAGTGAAAGGAATAGCACTGACATGTAAGCGTCTGTATAAAACATTAATTCCCCTTCTTATCAAGCACAATTATGAAGACTCATGAAAGAATTATTGGACAAAGAGGCAACTATAACATTTCTGTATGTGAAATCTTTAGGGGGCCTCAAGGGGTTTGGGGTCTAGGCAGCTTTTTGAAGCTGTCATCCTCCCCCACCCCCAACAGCAAGCACGATGCTTTAGAGTGCGCGTGTGACTGAGTTGACGTGGAGGGAGCCAAATCTCCCACTGGAGGCTGTGACGGTGGTCAGATGCTGCTCCTCCTCGTGAGCAACACACACATACACACACTCTGCTGTAAACACTGTGCTGCCCTCCTCCCTCCGAGCTTGGCCCGGATCAGCACCCTGCTCAGCGATGCTGCCAACCCCAGATCTAAAGAGCTGAAACTGGTGTTGAGCAAATGCATGGGAAAGGGACTTGGGGAAGCTGGAGATCAAAGCGAGGTCATTCAACTCCAGGGTGGCAGCTTTCCCAGGGAGCTCCCTGCAATTCCCCTCCCACTATTTTTTGTCTTTTATGGCTTCCAGTTTCCAGAACTTAATGCATCTCAGAAGGTCTAAAACATCTGTTTTTCTGCTATATTCAAAATACATGTTGGCTAAGGATTTACCTATGTTTCTGAAACCAAATGCAGAAGATGTGAGGTTTCCAGGGCAACTTGAGAACTGTAGCAGATAATCCTATATGCCATTTTATTATTTTTTAAAATCACTTGTACTTGGCTTAGGAAGTTATTTTGTACTTAACTTTAAGCATAGATGATCCCTGGATATACTGGGGGGTAGGGGTCATAATATTATCAGACAAAACAATAAAACTGCCCTATCGAAATATTATTCTCCTGCTCCCCGCCGAATTGTTTCTCTTGTGTATTTCATGCTGCAAATGAACAGCAGTACTCCCCTGGGCGATGTAAAAGGCCAGTCTAAGCACAACTGATAACAGACGCAAACTTGCTAGTTCACTCCTTTCTCAGGTCATGGTCAAATTTTAGAAGTTTTTCTCAGTAGTTCTTGATAGATTTAAAAAACAAAAACCAACAACCCCTTTACTCATGGCAATAGAATGGGTTGTTAAAGAGTACTATAGTAGTAACAGTGTCAATCAGCTGAGAAAATAATAATTTAGGTAATTCAGAGTTTTCTGCGCACATTTCAACAGAAGACCTAATGCTTTATCAAGTATGAGGCACTATTAAGTTTGACAGAAATTGAGAGACGGAGAGATATTAAAAATCTGACTAAAATTCAGTCTATACTTTACGATATAAAAGAGAGAGATCTATTCTTTGTAAATCTATGTTGACTACTAGATCACACAAAACTGGGCAAGAATACTATTTAAGAATAATGGCAAGCTGGGTGCCATAGTGCCTGCCAGTAGCCCCAGCTGCTTAGGAGGCTGAGGTGGGAGGATTGCTTGAGCCCAGGAGGTTGAGGCCAGCCTGGGAAACATAGCAAGACCCTGTCTCTAAAAACAGTAATAAATAAAATTAAGAATTAAAAATAAATTTTTTAAATAAGAAAAGAATGTTACCCATGGATTTCTACACATCACAGGAGAAGGCTCATCGAAAACGAATGATCCCTTTCCACCCTCTTTCCTCCCCTCTTCTACTGGAAGGGAAAAGACAAGGGCTCCTTGCGTTTACATTTCCAGCACGGCTTCCAGTTGCCGTACCTGCTGCCGTTGCCACTACCCTTCCCATGCCCACAAGAACACAGCATCAAAAACAAACCCACATGCAGATACAGGGACTCAAACTAAGCTCTGGTATGTTGTTTGGCCAAACCATTAGCATTTCACATGCGCAGTCCTTGCTGGTTTTTGATGGGCAAGTAAGCGTGAATAAGAGTAATTTTTCCATCCCAGTCCATTCCCTAATTACTAGCTGTGCTTCTGGGCTGGCTCTCACATCCTACACCTCCCAAATCCTCTGCTGTACTTTCTTCGGAGAGATAAAACCTCCTCAGTGTCACCTTGATACTGCAACAGTGTCCTTTGACAGGGGAAACAAAGTCAGCCATCATGTTCTCCCTGAGCAGTTCAGGAAATTCGGGCTCTTCCTTTTCCAAGAGAAAGATATCTTCACGGTATCATTCAAGACATTTAGGTGACTAGATCTCACTCAGAAGCACCCTTCTTAATTAAGTTCCCGTCTGTCTGATACCGTGCTGGACGCTGAGCACAGAAAAGCGAATGGTGAGGCCCCTCCATTTCTCAATGCTCGGAGTTTAGGATAGCTGAAACCAGCAAAAGCTAATCTGTGGGCATACAGACATCAAACAGCTGTGCAAACATTGGACAGATGCATAAATTAAATACAAAAGTAAATAAAGTATTTACGTTATGTAAAAGTCATGCAGCTGCTGTTGTTATTCTCCACCAAGCTCAGGAGAGAAGGAGGGACATTAGGCTAAACATTGTATTTTTCTGTTGGGGACGGTGTCAGCAGGAAGGAGCAGAAGGTCACACATGGCTAGAGGAACAAAGACAAACTGTTACATAAACTCTCGTCTGCTGGTGCACAACCTCTAAATTTGGTCTTCAGAATGAAGTGACTTTGTTTCTCAGGAATAACTTTTATATATCAGACTATGCTTTTAGGAATCTGTGTCAGGAACTAATTTTAAAGTATCAGGGATGGCCCCAGTGGCCAGCAACAGCAGGAACCCAATGAGATGACCTGAGAGATCACAAAACTATCTTAGCTCAAAGAATATCTTGATATTCTACATGCGTCCAGGGCAAAATAAAAGGACCCGCAGTAGCCTACTGCCATTGGAAACTCTGCCTGGGAGCCTGGCACCATGGAAATTTCCTCAGTCTTCTTTATGGAGAACTCGGGATGCAGCGTAGCTTTATTTAGCCTACATTCCTATACTCGACACCTGGAACATGGGACGCGTGAATGATTGATGAATTACTAAGCTGCTCACGAATCTCTCCTTACTTTAGGAGGTAAAAGGGAGTATGGCCTTTGGTGTTTGTTTTAAATATATTATTTTTATTCAGAAACATATACTACTCTATATTAGGAAAAAATGTAAAGATTTCAAAAAGAGATAAAATAATTCGACCTCCTTGTTAAAATATTAGAAATGGTGGTAAAATGGGAAAATCCATAATCATAATTCAGAGATGATCACTATTAATTTTGGCAACTGTCCTCTACCTATCTTTGTATACATGGATATACATTTAAAAATTTAACAGAAACAGGATCATACTGAAAATAATGTGTGTAATATGCTTTCTTTCTCTTAATCTCTTTAGCTTTTCATGTCAATAAATATTTATTTAAAACATCATTTTTATATAATCGTATGTCCATACCGTACTTCCTTGAATAGTCCCCTATTGTTGGACATTTCTAATGTTGGGTTTTGTTATTTTTGCTCTAACCAGCAATGATCATCCTGCTGCAAAAAGCATGTGCACATCACAGACCTCTGAGTCCGAAGTCTTCCCTTATCCACTGGTTGATACCTAGAATTCCACGCTTAGTGCCCCAGCCCTTTGGCCTCAGGATCTTGCTTAGTTAAAAGTGAGAACCCCAGAAGAGGTGTTTCTTAAAACACAGACACTTAGTTCCATTTTTCCTTGAGAAGTATGGGGGGGGCGGTCTCAAGACTGGTTTTATGCTCAGGCCTTGGCCCCAGGCCTTGGCTGATCAAACCAGAAAAGTCCCAGAGTTCACGCATGTTCAGAAAGAACTGTTATACTTTTATAATTGACTAAAATCCTTGAGCAGTTGGGAACACAATTAATGCTGTCTGGTACTAATTATTGCCTACATTCAGTTTATTATAGGAAATGGTTCAGTTCTTAGCATATTTCCTCAAGACCTGGTCCAGATATTCATTAATTTTACTCCCAAATTTCATACATTTTATATTTGTTTGATCTTTTTGTAAATATAAATCTATTTACCTTATAGTCCGTATTATGGCATGGTCATTGAATTAACCAATTTTTTTTTTTTTTTTTTTTTTTTGTGACACAATCTCACTTTGATGCCCTGGCTAGAGTGAGTGCCGTGGCGTCAGCCTAGCTCACAGCAACCTCACACTCTTGGGCTCAAACAATCCTTCTGCCTCAGCCTCCCGAGTAGCTGGGACTACAGGCATGTGCCACCATGCCCGGCAAATTTTTTCTATATATTTTTAGCTGTCCAATTAATTTCTTTCTATTTTTAGTAGAGACGGGGTCTCGCTCTTGCTCAGGCTGGTCTCGAACTCCTGAGCTCAAACAATCCGCCCACCTCGGCCTCCTAGAGTGCTAGGATTACAGGCGTGAGCCACCGCGCCCGGCCCGCTTGGAGTTTTGAAAAAAAGTCACTCCCAGATAAACAGAGATTTACAATGTTCCCCTGAAAATCCTTCTTTGCAAGTTAACGGTTGGTGTGAGTTCTGATTCACTGTCTGACTGCAGGGTGCGCAGCCTCACGTGACGTACACAGGCCAACAGCTGTGACAGGAAGTGGGTTTTATGTAATGTAGGTTATTTACCAACTCACACATCTGTCCCCCTCAGGAAGGTGGGGTAACATCTGAAAATGACTGAGGTCAAAATGAGAGAGTAGCATTTCTGCAAGTTAGCTGAGGATTTATATAAGTCTGGATGGATTTCCGATTTTTAACCAAGAATGTGTCACTAGAGAGGGCCCCCAACATACACTATTTAACCTGTGGCATCTGAATCCGAGACAGGGCAGTTGTACTATGGTAAAAGAAGATATCACTATTAAGTCCTGCCTGTTCTTTCTCTTTCTGTCTTTCCTTTGCTACGTATCAGGTATCATCTGGACTCGAAAGAGGAGGGTTTACTTTTCAAGGAGACATACATGGAAAAGACTTTGGAAAGTTCAAGCTGGAAAGGCAAGGTAAGTCACACCTGTGATATTTGTAAAGCGAGACCGGGCTGAGGAGGAAGGGAAGGGGTGTAGCTCCGGAAGAAACGCAAACAGAAACATCAGGAGTGGAAACGTCTCATGAACAGCGAAACAGCAGACACAAGGCTGGAACTAACACGACCAGCATGCCGGGTGTGGAGTTAATACACTCACTGTACCGAGAGTTACTAAAATATAAGGGGAGAAAAAAACGAAGATGAAACACAATTAAAGAAGGAGGAAACTATATTACTCTAAGGAAACTAAAATTTTTTTTTAAGTAAAAAAAAAAGTGAGAATCATTAAATGCTCAACAAACCTATGAAAAGACCTTAAAAAAATCTCCATATAGTAACAAATATAAATAATTTCTGGCTGTCAAAAGGGCAAAGTTTAAAAAAACAGTATTGGATTGATAATAGAAATAGACATTCAGGTGTTTGATTCTGGTGGATCTGTGAGTAGATATGTACAATTTCGCAGTAATTTTTCATCCAACAATTCTCTCTAGAACTTTTACTCAGACAAGTGTGGAAATTATTCCCTGCATACTCAGGCATGTCCTCGCAGCACTGTTTTCGATAGATGAACTTAGAAATAACCGCTACGTGTTTCACATCTGTCATAAAGGAATTGCTGCAAAGAATAATTTTATGCGATGAATGACATTCAGTAGAGAACAGTTATATTCCGTATAGTTCATTAAAGGGATGAGGGCTGCATATTGACATGCAGAGATGTTCATGGCTCGTATATGAGAAAAAAATTAGACAAGTAGGTCCTCTTTCCTGCTTTGTAGCTTTCTCTATTATTTAATTTTTACCTTAGTAATTAGAGAAGGAACATCTGTGGAAACAATCACTAGATTTGAGTGTTACCTACTCTACTTGCTGTTTTTGTGATCTCGGATGAGTTGCAACATTCTTGAGCCGATTTCTTCATCCGAAAGCTCAGTACAGACGCTCCCAGGGTGGTTACGAGTTTAACAGACAACAGAAGCAATTGCTTTATACACACAAAAGCTCTTTTTACACACAAGCTCCTAAACTTGTCAAGACCGACATAGGAAAGAAAATGCATTTTGCAATGAGAGTAACACCCTGTTCCCCACACTCGTAGGACACTATTAACCTACTAATTTTATGAAGAAGAATATTACCATGTAGGCATCAGAGCCATCTTTCAGAGGCACATGTGTCAAGTTTTGTGATGATTATCACAATGAACTTATTTCATAAGTCTTTAATCAAGATCCTGAGGGTTTCTAGAAGAGACATATGCCAACCTGTATATTAATATACTTTAAAAAACTGATCAAAAAGGATATTTAATCATAAAATACTTCCACCGTTCCAAACTCAGTACTATTAAATAGAAAAACTTTAAATTATGATGTCAGCAGTGGTGGAGATAATATTTTAAATTGGGTTACGTGGTTCTGAGGTAACGCAATAGAATAAATGCCTTAGACCGACGCTAATGATAGGTAACATTTTTTCTCTTGCTCTAAGCCGAACCCTGTTGTCATTTGTCCTCCTTTCTCCCTGCAGTACACGCTCTAGTAGTTTCGTTCAAGAAAACCCCAGTGAGCTGTACAAGACACTGAGCTGATCTCTAAGTTTACTCATCCAATAAACCTGACCTGAGCTATCACTTTGCTGCCGCAAAAAAATAATTTTCTTTGCATTACCCTGTTTCTTTAGAATCTAACAATGTAACAGCTTGCTTTAACAAGTTGTCTTTATTCCCATGTAATAATGAGCTTATCGTCAGGAGAGGCAATTTGCTTCACAAAATAATTTGAATCCCCAAGTAAATCTCCCATTCACCTAATTAGAAAAGTCCGTGTTTAAGTAATGCTATAACAACAGCCATTCAAGACTGATGCCCAAAATCTATTTTTATGAATAAAAATAAACAACCCCCTAATTATCTCGAGTCAGCAGATAAACCAAAGAAAATGATTTTATTAAATGGGTACTGAAATCAACTTAAAAGACAACTTTAATGCAAAAACTTGCATAAGAAACTCAACAAAAAATTTGTTTCTCCATTAACATGGAATGACCCTCCACACACACAGAATGAGAAAAAATATGTGAAAATCGGGTATCTGATAAATGACTTGTATTATATAAAGAACTCCTATGGTTCAAAAACACGAAGACACATAACCTAACGAAAAATTGTTAAAGGATTTGAATAGACATTTTCCAAAAGACATGCAAATGGCCAATAAGCCCATGAAAAGATGTTGTACAAAATTGTCATTAGGGAAATGCAAATAAAAACCACACTGGGTTATCACTTCGCATCTGCTAGGATAGCTATGATTAAAAAGTCAAATAACAAGTGATGGCAAGGATACGGAGAAAACGCACTCTGCTGGTGAGACGTAAAACCGCGCGGCTGCCATGGGAACAGCTCACCCGGTAGTCAAACACGGAGTTACCAGTTACCGTGAGGTCCGGCAATCCCACACCTGCGTGTACCGCCACAACTGAAGACACACGTTCACACGGAAACTTGTATGTGGATGCTTACGGCAGAATTACGTGTAACAACCCAGGTGTGGAAACAAATATCTGCCAACTGACGATGGATAAACAAAATGTGGCATCTCCATCCGATGGAGTATCAGCATTAGAAGGAAAGGAAGCTCTGACCCAGGCTACAACAAGGAAGGTCCTTGGAAACGTCTTGCCGAGAGAGAGAAGCCGGACACGGAAGACCGCACATTGTGGAGTCCGTCGATGGGAAACGTGCAGAACAGGCAGATCCGTACACACAGGGAGTCGGTCAGTCGTCGCCCGGGGCCGCAGGCTCGGTGAGGATAGGGGCTGACACCACGAGGGACTAGGATGCTTGGGGCGGGGGCAGTGCTCTAGGTTGGACTGTGGTGATGATCACAGCCCCCTAAGAACACACTGGAAAACCCTGAATTGCACGTACAGGCTAGGCGGATGAATTGTCCAGTACGAGGAAGCGCCGCCTGGTGAGAGATCTCACCTGCGGTGGTCTCATAGGTTCTAACAACCTGGAAAGTTCCTGTCGCCTAGTGACCTGGTAGCTGCTGCAACACCATAGTGCAAGGCCTTGCTCTCGTAGGAGCGTGGGCTGCACCTGCAGCCCAGGTGCGTGGCAAGCTGTGTCGTCCAGGTTTGCGCGAGCACATCTCGTGCCATTCACAGTGACAACATCGCCGAACAACACGTTTCTTAGAACATACATCGCTGTCGTTAAGTATCACGCCTCTGTGTGCGTTTCTTCTGACAATGCTCTTTAGAAAATCAGCGCCCTAGCCCTATTAACCATGAAGGTCAGCGTATAGGGCAAGAAGTGATTTTTTGTTTTCATTTTCCTTTACATTATTTGCTTTCATAGCCTTTTACGCCGTTTTAATTACTACCGTGTGCATGCATTACCCTTCAGATTATTAAAACGAGGGCAAACAACTGAAACTAGCAAGGCATTCCAGGCAGCATAATAATAATTTCAGAGTGAGTTTGTTGCATAATTCACAAAACCCTTCGTTTGTGTTGTCCGATGTCCTGATGCGACGTCTCTTGTGACACGTAGATTTTCCAGAACTTTGTGGACTGGAATTTTGATATCTATCATGGACAAAAGTATATAGTTTTGTTTGCAGATAAGTGAAAATAGTGGCTAATTGAAGTAAATACGAATTTATTAGAATGAGGCGAAGAGACTCACAGAATTGTAAAATCCTGAAACGTGAAATGTGGCCACTTCCCAGAAACGGAAAGATATTTGGGTGCTGGAATACTACGAAGACAGAGCCATTTTCTTTTCTTTTTTTTATTTTATTTTTCATTTTACACAGAGGGACACCTTCTGTCCCCAAGGCTCTAGCGCTACCACAGCCCCGGAGTAAACTCTAAACCGTCCCAGGATGCCTTGCGTCACTCACCCCAAATCCAGCGCCTGGGGTGGGAGCATTCGATCAGCTTCACTCGGCTCACCCGCCCGTCACCTGAGTGCGCAAACTTAGCGACAACAGGTGTCTGACATTTTCCCTGTGCAGGATGGGGTGGAAGGATCTCAGAAAGATATGGTTAAGTTACACAAAGCCAACATCCATCACAAAGTACTTTCATATCAGACCTTAAGACGGTAGGCAGTCATAATCTCGCATCCGTTGGAAGCAAATGGCAAATAATATCATTTGGGAGTTTTTATATGGATATTTAAAATTTTGATATAAGTGGTGATTTAAAGTTTTTTAGCATTCATTTTTTTTCACATTTATGGTTTGTTAAAAAATAAGTGAAACAAGACTTCTCTTTCAATTTGACATTCCATAAATTCTGGAAATATACTTCTAGAAACAAGATCAGCTTGTTCTCAACGATTCTGCTGTATTCAGAAGACTGCAATCATAATTCACCATGCAATTAGGCCAGATACTGGTCAAAATCATATTTTATAGTAAACTCTGGAACTTTTTCCTTCTTTGGCAAAAGTCGCTTAATAAAGCTTCGCTGACTTGACCTTTCCGTGTTTGTCCCTCGGTGTCACCCGAAGATGTGACAGCCAGAGTCTGGACTGCGGAGTGGACGATTCCACCCCTCCCTGAAGTTTCCAGTGGTGACTTCTGCCTTCCTTTCTAGTGGGCAAGAATTACGATTCGCCATTCTTTTTATCCTCATAGAAACTTGCATTTTAACACTGAGCTGCGTGGTTCTTTGGAGTATTTCTACATGCAGTGACGAAGTTCAGAATCTACCTAAAATAACAGCAGGTTACGCAGCATATTCATGTATGAATGACTCAAAGCCATTTATGTAGAGAACCGAGATATTTACGTAATCTCAACCACTGATATTTTGCTGAGTCTGACCCCAGGACGGGAGAAAACAGCAAATAGCCCTTCTCTCTGACTATAGACAAAAATGTACAAACACTTTCAGTCCATTTTTATGAAAATGCAAATATCTGTAACTAAAACCAAAAGTCAGCGCGTAGAGTGACCCGTTTTCCTTTCTCACATTTCAAATGTGAGAGTCCTTCACAGTACTGTCGGGTGTTACTAGGAAATGGTTTTTTGTGTCTTGGTGATAAAAGTGGATATTAAAATCTTTAGAAAAGAATATCAGTTGGTTCCCTGTGGAATTGCAACTCCTGCTTGTAGAGGTCACACCCATTTGTAAAATGTATCATCCATATGTCTCTGCGTCAGCCTAGCGCAACCACCGCAAACCAGATGTTCCTTTTACCTTCCAGATCCCTCAAACTCGGGTCGAGACCCTTCCAGTCATCACCAGGGCACCAGCAGCGGCTCCGTGGCGGCGGCCATCCTGGTTCCATTCTTCGCTCTCATTTTATCAGGGTTTGCATTTTACCTCTACAAACACAGGTACCGTGAAAGCGGTGTTCGAAACCGCATGCGTGTGGAGTGTCGGTCTGAACAGTGTGCGTGCACTTGCGCTCCCGTGCACGCATGTTCTGTACCGCTACACGCTATTATCGCTTACATTAAGAATGCGTACATATCAAGGTTTCTGTTTTTGTGTTTTGAGGGTTTTTTGGGGTTTGTTTTTTTTCCTACTTTTTCAGCAGGACAGGTCCGAGTGATGAGAGAATGAACGACTTGGTTAAGAGATAACACGCTCTGTTTCCTGTTCCACTGAAAGATGAAGTAAAGCAGACTGTTCCCCCTTTAGGGTCCAGGGAGCTACCAGAACATTGAGATGGTCTTTCTACCTCCCAGGAAAAAGGGCGAACAAAATGTTCTCCGTGGCTGCTTCCAACTCCACAAATTTGTGATCGATACATTTTTATCGATTCCTTCCTTCAACAAATAGAAATTTAGCTCTCTATCTGTTAAGAATGCTTAGATGTTCTACTCCTGAAAAAGCATTCTGAGTATCTATTAATTTGCAGCACCATACTAAAAGGAACATGTCAAAACTTGGGGAAAAGCCACTTTAATGAAATAGAACCTTTCATAGGGGTTTATATGAATGCCAAAAAGAAACGATTTTAGAGGGATTATAAAGATATTGTACATTTCGTCTCTATATGGATAATATATTACCTGGAGGAATTTGACAATGCCAAACTACGCTAAAATATTATTTGAAACAGTGGCCTTGTCTGCAAGTATTAAGGGAAAATTACAATCCCCTAAAGTAAGGTGGAAGTACGTTAAATGAGCCAAATGTTTATTTATATAATATAGATATTTCCATTTAATCCTGGTTAAAATTAAAAAAAAATCCTTGTGTGAGAAAGTTATTTTTTAAAATAATTCATGGAATATCTTCTTTAAATGTGTGCTTTCTTGTGCTTGTTTTTGAAATACAAAGTAGCAAGAATGTTGCTTCAAAGTTGTATAGTTTTAGCTGCTTGGGTGCATGTCTTCACTTTCCAGTGGTTGGTAATGTTCTTACTTAAAAATATAACCCAGTGAAAGAAATTTCAGATGGTACTTACAAAACTACAGATTGACATATCTGTATTTTTTTTAATTTGGAAAAAATTTTAAAATTCCATAATTAGAGGTACTTCTCTTCTTAAAAAGATATAGATTAAAAATATATCTTCTTTCACAAGTTCCTCTAGGTAATATAATACCTTATGGAGACACATACTATAGGAATTTATAATTCCTACAAATTCATTCATGCTGTCTTGGCATCCATGCTAACCCTGAGGAAAGGGTCTAGTCCATTTAAGCGATTTTCCTTCTTTTGACATTTTCCCGGTCAATAGGGGAGACTTCAGCTAGTCCTGTCTCGGCCTGTGTGCCCGGAGTTGGACAGCGTCCCCATGTGAGAGAGCTGTGCCTCTGTGCGCCCCCAAAGACGCAAACCTCCACGGGAGCCTCAGACTCTCTTGTTCTTTGCAAAGATACTCCCGCACAGTTATATGTATTTACACGTAAATTAAATATGACTTCTGCTTATATCTAGCATTGGGGGGTATATTCAATGTACACCCCAGCTTTAGTCTTTAAACCTTAGAAAGCTCCATCTCGATGTTCAGAAGTTATCATAGCTGCCTGGGTGAAGGTAACGCCCTGGGCGTAGATCTCAGACTACACAACCAGATGGGGTGAGGTGTCACGTGTTTTTATACAGATGTGAAAGCCCCTTGGGCTGGTGGGGAATTCGATGTTGTGTGATCGGGTTCCCTTCCTTCCCAGTGCTGCGCCAGACCCAAGCGGTGTCTGGAACGTGAAGGACACTCTGCCGTCTCCTGGCACTCAAGAGTATGGTCCTGAGGCCATGGTGACATCTAAATCTGTAGGGTCTTTTAGCTCTGCACTCCTGTGCCATGTGAGGGATGTCGGAAGTTTCCAGAAGCAGGAACCAGGGCCAGGGGCCAAGCCCCACGTCAGGCCCCTTCTCCCAGGTTCCTGCCGCTGGCCAAGGACGTGCCAGGCCCTGAGCACCCCCCGCCCCCGCACTGGCTTCTCGGCCTCCACGGAGACACGCAGTTCCCAACGGCTTGGCTTTGCATCTCTCCAGATGAAACCTTGTTTCTGCTCGTTTGTGAGTCTCTTTCTTGCTCCTGAGCTGGAAGCTGTGTTGTCAGGCAGAGTCCGAGGTCCCAACCCAGCCCTCCACGTGGTTGGGTCGAGCAGGTTCCCTCTCCGGGGTCCGGCTGCATCGATCCGACTGGTCCTGCGTGTCCTGTGCAATGAGGGGACAGAGGGGCTCGTGATCTGGGTGCCTGAGAGAACATGGTGGCCAGGTCCTCGCGCCATCAACGGGAGCCCAGTTTGTTTGCTGGCTTCTGCTGCTGGAGCGTTTTCTACGTTCCATGTCACGGACCTCTCTGGTTCCAAGGACGGTGACGAACTGCCGTTCTGCAGGTTTCTGAAGCCAGGCAGGCTTCACTTCTCTTTTTCTTAATGAATATGCAATAACTTAAGAAAACCTACTAGTAAGCAATCAAAGCGGATGTTTATTTGCATCCAATATCAAATTATTTTATTAAAATTCTGTCTTTGCCACTTGGCATATTTTTCTTATATAATTTCTTGTTATAAAAGGAACCAGACCAGGTATGTTTAGCTCTTTTACATCTTAAAACCCTCTAACGCTCTAATCATGGACTGTATGTAGGGGTTTTCTTTTAACCATAAAACATTAATAATAGTTTTAATGATGAGTACAGCTGTTTTCCTACAACAGATTCATTTCTAACTCACCAGAGACAAAAAATCAAAAACAGCTAACGTTCAGTGCATGTTGGGAATGGTGGCAAACTGCAAGTCTGTGACTGTGATCTAGGTCGGTCTCGGCAGCCCTAAAGGGCAGACACACGCTCTGCATCCTTATTTTACAGAGTAGGGGACGCTTCAGTGGCCCAGGGCCGTGTGGCTTCTCAGCCGTAGGTGGGCGCCCGTCTGACGCCAGCTTTGAGGCCTCCCCAGGCTCCCACGAGTGTCTGTGGGAAGCACAGATTATTCTTTGATTCGGAAATTGCTTCCATTTTTTAAACCCTCTTTATAACCCCGACCACCGATCTTAAAAAAAATAAACTCTGAGTGAGGAGAGTTCTGATGCGCAAACCTCTTACCCGCACCCCTCTCTGCTCGGGGACTCACCTCTCGCACGCGGCCCTCGCTGCGCATACTTCACTGCAGTCGGGACTCTCACTGTTGGTTTCCTCCGTTCCTTGCAGAACAAGACCAAAAGTTCAATACAACGGCTACGCCGGACACGAAAACAGCAACGGACAAGCTTCCTTCGAAAACCCCATGTACGACACAAACTTAAAACCCACAGAAGCCAAGGCCGTGAGGTTCGACACGACTCTGAACACGGTGTGCACGGTGGTATAGCCCCGGCGCCCGGCAGGACGGGCTCACAGCCATACCTCTGACGGACAGCAGTGATTCCTTTGGTGCCATAGACCACTCTCCCTCCGCTCGCTCTGCTGCAGTGACCTCGGGCGGCGTCCGCGGCCTCCGCGCAGCGGGGATTCCTGCTCGAACGTGCCGGAGTCTTCTGAGGATCAGGCTCACATGCATCTCCATCCCACAAGTGGATTCCGAACGCCTGGCTGCCTCTGCCTGGGATCTAGACACGCGCAAGGAAGACAGACGGCCGGGTCCGGCCACGCCTCAGACTGCCGCGTTTCTGTGTCGCTGGGATGCCTTTCAATGCAATCTTCCGGGCACGTGGATACACCCTCCGGGTGTGGTGACAAAACGGTAGCACCACAATGTGTGTGTGTGTGCGTGTGTTTTTTAATTAACCCCCATGAACATGAATACTCTGGAAAAAAAAATAAAAAGCTTTTTGAAGACACCTTTCTGATAGACACACACACAAGCAGACGCTTCACTCTGTCCCTCCGACACCCGACAAGCTGTGAGGACCTCCCAGCTCCGTGTGTCTGTCCCAAGGGACATTTGCAAATTTCCCGGTCAGCTGTTCTATTGCAGAATTTTTGATGCACAATGTTTTGCACTAGTGTGTTATGAATGACTAAGATTCTGATCAATCTATTTACACAGGGTTTATACACACACTCCATAGTACACAAGCATCCTTACATGTTGTCAAGGTAAACAGTCCACCGTCAGCCTAGTTGGAGTGCTAGGAAAAACCCACAGAGAGGACACAGATTCTGGAAGGAAATACAGTATTGCAGAGATTTATTTTATTATTGCTTCTGTTAGCTGCATTCATCAAAGAGGTCTAGTGGGGAAAAAAAAGGCCCTTTTTAATTCTCATGTTTTCTTCCTTTAGTACCTACGGTCATCATCCAATTGTTTATATCATACTACCTATGAGCAGGGGGGTTGCATACATTTCTATCTGCCGTGTAAAAATGTGAATAGTAATTTATTTTAGATAGCTCATGAACTTGTGGGTTTTAGCTCACAAGACAGTCTTCCCTTTTGCATTTTTTTTTCTTTTTTTTATTCTTTTACTACGCCATCACTCTCTGATATTGCATTGAAAGACAGGACACCACAGTGGCACCTCGAACACAGTGAAGATTGTTCGTTATCCAAATACCAAGTGTTCCTTCGGAGGTAAGGAGCAATAACACCCTCTCCTCTCACGATGCTGCATCCTATCTGTTAGTTTGCCTTTTGTTCCACGCTTTGTGATTCCAGACGGGAAGGGAACGCCAGTGGTTTTTCAAGTTCAAAGTTCATTAGAGGTCAGTTATGAGCTACGGCATAAATAAAAGAGGTCAGAATCCCCAATGCGGACAGAATCCGAACACGAAGTAGAAGCTATGACCAGGAGAATGTTGATGTAACAAATTCAAAGTGAAGATCATGTTTATTTTTATTTATACTTGTTTGATAAAAATATTTTTGAAAAGATAATGCTTATTTTATTATTTCATGTGTAAGTACCTGCCTATTCCCCACGTGGAAAATGCCCCCGCCTGGCATTCCGGATTGGCGTCGGGAGAAACGTCGGGGTGTTCTCATCGGCCTTCTTTGTTGTCACGGACACAGCCGCACCCAGATTTAAGACACACGTGTCCGTCTGTCTCCTGAACGTTCGAACGCAGGACTTGGAAAGTGCAGAAGGAAAGAGGAGACCCTGCGGGGAGAACAGGGCGTTCTTTCGGAAGCCGTGCGTTTTGGTTGGAACATCTCCCTAGGTGTCTTCCCTGGGCTCCCGCCGTTGCCTTCCCGCTGGAGGGGTGTGTCCTGCTGGGGGTGCACTGGCCCCCTGGTGGCTTCTCTGCCTCGTGAGTTCCTGGCAGTGGGTTCCACGTTAGCAGGCCGAGTTCTCCGCACATGTCCCCTGGCCGACGTGGACAGCAGCCTTCCAGATGCGCTTTGCAAACAGGAATCCTCCCGTAGCCGTCTCTGCGTGGAGCCGGGGAGGCCGGCAGTGTGCTCCCAACACGCACAGCAAGTGAAAGAGAACGTGGAAAGCCCGAGGACCGCCGTGTGCGAGGGAGAACACGGTCACTATACATAGTAGGTGTATATATATACATATGTATATACTGTACATATCTGAGTTCGAGCCGTCCAAACCAGGTGCAAATGCTGACTTCAGAGTCTGGATGGGCGTCTCTGCGCCCACATCCCTGACCCGCGTGCCGGTCAACGACGTTACGAAGTCCTGAGATGAGGGGACCCGCATCCACGCGAGAAATCACGTATCGGATTAGATATTGTTTTCCTTTCTGTGCAAAGTCAAACTGTCCTACGGTTGCCAGTTTGGAGCATGTTATGTAAAAGAAAAAAAAACTTCGGCGAAGTTCTCTTGTGAGAATTCTGCCCGGTTTCTCCCGCGGGTGTGTGCGGTTCCACGCGAAGCTCCCACGCGGGGCTGCAGGATCTCGTCAGGGCCGTCAGGAGACGCGCTGGCCCGGTTAGGTCTGGGAGACTCTTCCCCGAGGGCGGGGGAAGCGACCCCACGCGAAACAGGACACGTGCTTCAAAGCTGTTCAAAACTGCTGCTTGTTCCACCCACATCTTGCCTTTTTTCAGGCTAGCTGCAATAATTTTTTTCTTCTGTAAAGTATTTTGTAAACAACGACGACGACAAAAAGCTATTATAAAAAGGGGGGAAAAATAAAACTGAACGCTGGCATCACACCAGGAAAACCCGCCGCCCCTCCACACGCTGCTGACACCAAGTGGGTGCAAAAGACCTTTTTGTACAGAGATATATTTTTTATGAAGAATTTGTAAAATTATTAAATATGCTGTAATTTTTTGATTAATGTAGGTACATTGTTAAAAAGAAATAAATGTTTTTACGATACAGAACTGTAATTTTCCCAATAATGTAAAATGTACCCTCTCTAGCAGATTTTCTGTTCCAATCCTATTCCACATGTATTAATATTAAAGTGGCCTGTTAAAATGAACAGTATCATTTTGTCAAAAAAAAAATTATAAAGAGAGTGTAATATAGCCTGTGCAATGCCACCAACCTTTAAAGCAAATCAGAGTTCTAATTAATTAAATATTTAATTTTAGACTTCTATTTCGTGGTGTGAATTTATTGTGGTTTTCGGGGTTGCACATTTAGGTCCGGGGCAGGGGAGGGGAAGAACGGAAGTGTTTGTGACAAGCCTTTATTAATCCATTGTGTTCAGAACGACGCTCGATCTCTTCCCAAGACATTCCCATAACCATCATGATTAATAAATAGCACGTTTGTGAGGAACTGGGACCCACGGAACGGCAGCGTCGAAGCCGACAGATTTCTCGATGGTTTGCATGAAAAACCACGAGAGCTCTTGGTTTCCTCCAAACCGAAACGCAATCTATGTTTTTATGATTTCTTTTCCATTTGGGAGATCTTTTTTGTGAACTTTCACAACACTGAAAAATGACATGTAGGAGAATTGCAGACACGTTGAACGGAGCATTTCAAACATGACGCTCGAAGGAGGCTCAGAAAAGATGTTCTTTCCTGTAACCTGTAAAACCCAGAGCCAGCCCCCCCCTCCCTGTGGGCTCAGAGAAAACACCGGGTTTTACAAGTCCTCGGTGGGCCGTCAGGCTGGATGTCTCGCAGTTAAACAGGATGATACTCTCATTTTCCTGAGAGTCAAGTTATTACAAAATGAAAAAAAAAAAACAATAATAAAAAAATGTCCCTCTGGTGGCTCCAAAGTAACAAAGTTGTGATGTCCAATGTACAGTCTGGGTCTACTCAGGCCGGCGGCCCTAATTTGTTGCCATTCTTTGAGGACCTGCCGATCTCAAGACATCGCCGGGTGACCTGCAGACATTATAGATAATCCTGTAATCCAGCAAAGTAGGCTGTAGTATTTTTATATTTTAGATGAAAACAGCAGAAATTCAAAAAAATTAATGTACCCAAGGACACACAGATATACAGGGCAGGTATTCAAGGTCAGGTTTCTCTTGTTTCAACATTCTTCTTTTTCATGGAAAAAAAAAATCACATTATTACATTTACCAATGTTCTCTTTTTTTTGCAATTTTAAATCTTTTTCCAATTTTTTTCTGTCATTCTACCTGTAATTATTTTTACTTTATTCAGTAAATAATTACCAGCAGCGAAGAATTCTAAGGGAAATGAATACACTATATTATTAATTATTAATCCATCTCACGGATTTCCCACACAAAACATGTCCTCAGGAGGTATTTAGAATATGAAGTTGGAACCTGGGAGCTCTGCAATCATCCTGTGGGTCTTTGTCTACACACACCGAAATCACAGGAGAGCTCTGCTTTTAACCCACCTTTCTACTGACACCTCTCGAATCTTGATTGGGGGTTAAACTTTCCTCCCCAAACCTGCCTCCTACGTCTGGGATGCTTAGCCCGTGGCAGAACGTGCCCAAGCTTGAACAGTATTTATCTGGATCAACTCCTAGGTGAGATTATTTATTCAGTACTTCTAAAATCTTTGCGATGTTAATGTACAGTTATGTGGTAGGATATATTTTAAGATATTAGAAAAATATGTGACAACCAAAAGATTTCTGCCATAGGTGACGATTGCATTAATATACGGAACATTACTGGGCAATCTTGTGTGGTGATAGTTTCCATTCTCTTCTCGTATCCATTCTTTCCTTGTTTATTTGTTAGCTACCTAGAATAAATATCACACTAGAGCTGAGTTTGCCTGTCAAACTAAGCTGTGAACAGTACACCGTAAGCAGTTTTCTTAAACAGTGGAAAATTACCCTTCAGCTCTTCGTTTTTCCTCTGGGCTAGAATATGGATGTGAATGTGAATGCTGGAGCATGAGCAGCCATAATGGGCCATGGGGTGGATGGTAGAACAACAACCTGGAAGCAGTCTGGCTCCTGAGGATCATGAAGTCACCAGAACAGCCCTCCATTGCCAACCTCTGGACTTCATTTCCATGAGTGAGTAACAAACTTCTAGTTTGCTTTAACTGCTATTATTTCAAATCCATCACAAACAAAACCACCTCATACTGGCTGTATTAGCTAGAGACACACTTAGTCCAATATGGTAGGTAGTAACCACACATGGTCATTAAATATGCATGTAAAAAATGACCAACTTGCACCGAGAGGTGCTGTAAGTACAATATGCATATCAGATTCAGAAGACTTAGTATGCAAAAAAGAATATGAAATAGATCATTAATGATTTTAAATCCATTGCATATTGAAATGATAATATGTGCATATATTGAATTAAATGAAATGTTTTTAAAAATAATTTTACTCCTGCTTCTCAATCACTTTTAAAATGTGGCCACTAGGAAAATCGTGATTGGGCATGTGCCTCACATTTGTGGCTCACATTATATTTCTACTGGACGGTGCTGAGCTATATCCTTGGGATCCCTGTGCAGTGGTCTCCTGGGCTGCTTATAACACTGTGGACACTCACCCTTCTTCTCAACCACCTTCCCTGTGAGGCATTTCGTGACTCATCCGAGCAGAACTGACCACTTACAAGACTGTATCGTCGTTGAATTGAATATTTACCTGTCTCATAGCCCTTAGAAAGTCAACAGATACTTGCATTATAGGAAGTTACCGCCTCCCCTGCCAAAATTTGCCATTTGTGAGGGCTGGGACGATGTCTTACTCACTCCTAGATTCCTAACTCTTGGAGCAGACCAGGTGTGAAGGAAATTCGCAGTGGCATGAACATATCCTCACTACACTTGGTGAGAGAGCAAAACCATGAGAAAACGCGGTCTGTGCTCTCCAGGCAGACATTTGTCAAGTACGGGTCGGGAGAGCGGTGGGAACCACCTGCAGCATACACTGGAATGGGCGAGAAGGGATATATTTGTAGGAGATGTCTGCACTAGTCAACTCGGCTCCTGTAACACACCACCATCGACTGAGTGGCTTAAACAACACAAATTTATGTTCCCACCGTTCTGGAGTTTGATTCTGAGATCAGGGTGCCAGCGTGGTTGGTTCCTGGCGAGGACGCCGCTTCCCGCGTGTGCTTGTGTGGCAGAGAGACGGAGGGTGAGCTCCCAGCTGTTCCTTCTCTTAAGGGCACCAATCCCATGTGAGGGCCCCACTCTCATGACCCGTCTAACCTCAAATATCCCCTGTAACCCCACCTCCAAATGCCAAATAGTTTGCGGTTGACGGATAGTTTATGGCAGCCGTGATCCATGCACCTCTGGGTGTTGACTATGCCGAGACGACGCCTTCCCTCTGGGAGGCTCCCCTGTCCCCCCCGCCCACCTGGGGGACGCCACCTGCCACGCGCTGAACCGTCCCAGGGAGGAGTCGCTTACCCACAGCGTCGCTTTCCTCTTAACTTTTTCACTCGATTTTGCGAGTCTGTGTTTACCCTGACGTCCGCGCCTCCGAAGCAAAAGTCCCGGCAAGTCCAGGTGAGCCTGCAGCCAAGGGAAAGGTGATCGCAGTGGAAACAAGAGTGGAAATAATTGAGTGTTTGGGGAAGGGCCAGACACCAGCCCTCACCGGGAAGCATCGGGCCTCAGTCGCTCGACTGTCGGGGCAGCTACAGAGTGAGAACAACGGAGCATGCGCAAGCAGCCCCAACGACGGCGTCATTGTCGCTGAGCCACGGATTAATCACGGAAACGGGAAGGTTATATTGGTTTGGTTAGAAGATCAAAATACATGCAACAGTCCTGCCAGCCTAGCGCTGATTCAGTGTTAGGTGAGTGTGGCTGACCTTTAATATTCTATTTTGAAATCTCTCCTATCTCCCATCTAAACTTTTTGTATGAGTTTATTTTTAAGTTCTGTTTGTTTGAGTTGAAAGAAAGAGCACAACAGTTTCTGCAATGTATTATTACAGTACAAGGGATATTATTATTGCTACAGTATCACCCTGTGTTGTTAGTACCGCATGTGAGCCATTGTAGTACTGTTAGCAGCATTATTATTACTATGCATGCACTGTTCAACCAGGGATCCAAGGTCTGCACAAATCCGGAACATGTCTCGTCCGTATCCTGGGGAATGCCTGCACAATTGTTATTTGTCAATTTAGAATAAAATTAAGTTTTAAAAGAATTCAGGCCATCGCTGAAGCTGCTGCCCTGGGAGTCAGGGGCGAATATCCTCCCAGGACGTTGCCCTTTTAGGAGGAGGGCGTGGCGCTAGGCTGCAGCACACCCACTCAGGAGCAAACACGCGGCGTCACATGATGGTGCACACGGCAGATGACGTCCTGCGTGTCCAGGCAGCCGTGTAAGGCAGGAATGGGGCACATGCGTAACAGGGAGTTGGAAAAGGTTTATGTAAACACGGCAGGTGGATCTGTGTGTGTTCGCTGGCTCGGTTTGGTTGCAGATCTCAAACCTTGCAAAGAGCATTTATGCTAAGGAACGAGAGCAGAGGGGAAAATCTGAAAGTAACAGGTTAGATTGTCGGGAGAGATATATAACAACATGGAGACAAAGTGAGCAAATTTAGTTGCGGTTTTGTTTGTAAAAATTTTCCTGCAGTCGGTTAAAGAAATGAAGAACTTAGATTAGATTCCGACGTGTAGACACTCAACTGCGGACTGACTGAAGCGCGCTGTTCATGGCAGAAGGGAGCTGTAAGTGCTGCTATTAAAACAATCTCCAGAATTAGAGAGACTCCTTGAATTGATAGAACATTGCTTTCTGTATTCTCTCCTGTACAAATGTGTTTAATCAAACATTTTTGATGAGCAACACAGAGGTGAGTGGCATTATTATATTTTTATTGATTTAGTAAAAATGGCTAATTATGAACCAATAGATAGAAAATGTTGCATTTTTCTGTCTTTGCACTGACTCGTGCATTATAGGACGGAGGGGAAAAGATGCTTAAACGTCTTTGGAGGAAGACCAGGTGGAGAGGTGATTGAGGAAGTTTCCAAGAAGCTGCTATTTATGGTTTACGAGCACTTCTTCATCATAACCCCAATGTCTTAGGCCTCCTTAGTTGGTGAATAAAACCGAAGTCACCTTCACATCAACATTCCCATTCTGTTGACTCAGTGGCTCCCTCCTGCAACTTCAGGAGTTCATTAGTCCTGAGCATACAAGCGCCCAAATATTTTGGACATTCCGGAGCCAGTCTTGCATGTGTTTCTAAGATTTTCCATTTGACGTGTTCTGAGATGTTTCTTGACTTCTCTGGAAACTGTTGTTCATTAAGGGCTCATCTAAGTAAAGGACAATATTTTCAATGCACTTGCTTGTGCCCTCATGGCTACAGACTGGCTACCACTGCTCCAGTCATCACGGCTGTGTTAGAAACAGAATGATTTAATTCGGGAAAGAGGGGGAAACTGCCAGCAGCCACTCCATAATTCTTTGCATCAAGAAACCCCAAAATTTCACAAAAGCTTCTCACCTTCCCCACCTCCTTCCACACACTCCCCTAGTTCATCTCTTTGACTAGAATTGGGCCACAAGCCACCCACGGATGCAGAGGAGTTTGGGGAAATGGAGAACATGAATTTTCAGTATCATTATGACCCATCACCTGGAGGCAGGTCAGAAAGTCGTGATTACAATTTGCATTTTGATGGTAACCACAGTAAGGGAGTTGAATTGCTCCAAAACCTCCCCTCCCACAGAAAGGAAATGAATGACGCCCGCATGTTTACCCCTAAATAGGAACCAGACCCCACGACTCTCAGCGGTGAGTCGATTCCCACTCACCCAGCAGCTCAGCCTCCTTGCCAGGGTCTCGTCGTCATTTTAGGACCCTTCTCCCTTTTTTTTTTTTTTTTGTTAATTCGGGGCTTTGAAACAAAAGGACACATTAAAAAATAGATTAGGAACACTTTGCTTAACTGATCTAGTTAAATTACTTTATGGGTAGTGTGGAGGTAATTTCTCTGTGTTCTATTAGACAGAAATAGACATAAATAAGCTTTTACTGCAAAAAGAGAAAGATTGACACTGAGGTCACCTTTTGCGTTTCTCATTGTCCCGGAGAAATGGTTCCCATGTATGTCTGGGGTCTGTGTGTGTGTGTGTGTGTGTGTGTGTGTGTGTGTGTGTGTTTCAAAGACCGAAACAGACGTTTGAAATATGAAGAGTGGAAGCATTAGAACAGCGCCTGCCTTTGTGAGCATTTAAATGGGTTGGCACGTGGCTTTGATTACTCAGAGACAATTTAAGAGCTGGTGGAAAAATCAAACATACGTTGTTATCGCTGTCGGGATGTCAGAGTCTGAAGCAGTCACCAGAGTTTCCTACGTATTTGCTTTGAGTTACAGGTAGGAAAACGGATTCTCCTTCTCTCACTACTGAATCCGAGTCACAGACCCTGGTGGAAAATCTCGACTAAAATAAAAAATAAAAATATATAAAAATAAAAATATATATAAGATCCAAACCTTAGAGCTTTGTACCAATTTTATTCCAATACATGTTGAAAATTTGTCAAAAATGTAAACAGAATATATTTTATGCTTTTAGACATTACCGGTGTCTAAGAAATATTTAACCGGGGTTGTGCCTAAAATTACAGTTAATTATATGACAGGGTCCTACAGCATTTGTGAAACCCACATTTGCGTTAAATACTAACTATGAGTGTTAGGAGTTTGACGTTCTAGACAGAATGGGACCAAAAGAGCATGGTAGAAAGATAACTGCAAGTTAATACACTGCAGAGCTCTCGTAAACCGATTAAATCCGCACAACCGGTTATACCATCAATACTCCCTGACGCTGGTGACAACCTGACCTGACGCTGTCTCTCTGTGTAGTAATTTCGAGGTCGGGAGCTTTTCCAGCACCTTCTACATCTGTCTTGTCTCCAGAACTTCCCACCAGACCGTGGCTGCCTCAGGGAGTCACCTTTGCCCCCTCCCACTGGGGGTGCTGATTTCTCTTGTCTCTGCCCCCGCCCCACGTCGGCCAGTGCCAGACCCTCCAAGCCGGCACCTCCGGGTCCAACGGCCTGTGCCGTGCGCAGGGTGCGCGGAGAACCCGCGCCAGCCGCAAACCCCCAGGCGCCCTCCCTGCTGGTGCGCGGTTCTGGCATCTTCTCGTGAGTAAACACTTCTCAGTGTGCTGTTTGCTCTTGGTCGATTTCCAGAGCTCTGGACTGTTTGGTTTTCATCATTTTGTCAATGTTTAGACTTCATTTTTTTGGTGGGGCAGGAACTGCTGGCCTCTCCATTCCGCCATGGTGGGGAATCCTGCCTCCTCCGTCTGATGTTTGCAGATGAGTTTTTGATTGATTTCATTAAATTCTAAAGAAACTTCTAATCAGAGTTAAGCAGAATGAAATAAAACCTACTGCTTAATTTGAGAAGTTGTAGCTTCTATTTACGGAACACGGCATGTGCGTCCTTAGATTCTAAGCGTGTTCCAAAGCAGGGTGACCCCGTGGTCCTGCGGGAGCTTCGGGACAGCTGAAGAGGAGGGTGGCCGCGGGAGGCGGGGCGGAGCGGGTGCTAGCCGGCGTGTGCGGGGAGGAGGCAGGGCCCTGGAGGAGCTCAGACTGGCATCTATCTCTTGGAGGCCTAAACTGTTGACACAGACGAGCTAATTAATCGATTTAAAAGAAACGAGCCCGGCAAGACGCAATCCTTTTAATTGATTTGTGTTCGACAATTTCCCTCAATATTCCAGTGCAGTTGTCTGCAGAGCTGGCTGCAAGTAACGTCAGGATTCCGACATCGGCTGAGCCGCGGGGAGTCTGCGGGGACGATGAGCAGGTTGGGTATTTGGAGGAGGACGCACACCTTGAACTGGGGACAGGGGATGGGGACGTGGCCGCAGGTGCTGGCAGCATTTTTGTAGCGTTGGAGAGAGGCCGGCTGAGTAGGGGTTGGATGGAGGGTGAGCCGGTTTCCTCCACAGCTCAGACGTTTCCCTGCGTGTCTCTCTGGATGTTTGTTGAGTGACCTGAAGTGGTGTTTCTCTGTGGGTCAGCCCAGGCTTAACGCCCGATGGATGTACAGGAGGTCCGCTCGTCCACAGAAAATGGCGAAGGAAGGGAAGACGCAATTTCACAGGCAGAGTCTTGGTCTGTGTCCAGATCCACACCAGGGGGTTGTCTCCTCCCTGATATGCTAACAAATAGAAATGAAAAACAGAAGAATAAAGAAAATCATAACGAAAACCTAGTTCCTCAAATGGCTCAAATATTCGCCAAACCCTGCAGGGCGCACAGTGCATGACGGAGCGAGTTCATGCAGGGAGAAATTGCCGGGGTGCCCGGTCTAGGGGCTGGGGGAGGAGTCGATGCCTTGTTCCTTCCACGTGGCAGCTGCTTGGTCTGTCCAGAGTCAGTGCGTCCGGTCCTGACACGTGGGCTTTGGACCATCTGCACCCCAAATTCACAATTCGCCCACTAGCCACAAGCAAATTGTGAACATTCCAAAGGGCACTGATGGGAAGAGAAATGGTGAATTCTTCCACGGCCAGAGCAGCTGCCGTGGCTGTGGCAAAAGCCCTGGCAAACGCCAACGTTTTTGGGGTCCAGGCCAGCAGAGAACACCAACATAAACACTCAGAAATCTTAGGCAGGAGTTCTCCGGGCACCCACATCGTCAGGGGCTTCTCCTATGGCATCACCTTCAATTTCTGCTGTTCCACCTGACTCCACAGTGCCCTCCCGGATAGAACGGAGCTCCATGTGGTCCCTTCCAGAAGAAGATCAAAATGGCCCCAGGATCTTCCCACCAGATCCCTTGTGATATAAGATCTATCCAAGAGACCCAGACACTATGCCAATTTATAAAGGCAATATTAAGAAATTTTAAGGCATGATTGATTTGATTCAGGATTATAGGAGACAAACTTCTGGGACATTCTGAATGGATGAAATGATTCCTCTTTATTGGAGGGAATATTTGCAGTTACCATATCACGACATCATTATGAGTTGGACACGGAGAACCCAGGAAAGTTCCTGTAACAGACTTACTTCCCTGTGCGTGCGCGTCGGACCTGATCGATTGCCATCCTGCAAAGGAAGGAGCCCATGTTTGAATCGATAGTGCGTACAGAGCAGGACGCTGACAAATGGACCTGCCAGACCCGAGCCAGCGGAGTTTCCCTCCCAGAAATGCATTGTAAATATAAAACAGTCCTGGGTTTCAAGGGGAGAGAATTTAATCAGCAGTGTAATGGCAAAGTTGGTAGAATCTGTCATACCGGTTTCCCCTTTAGAGCTCCAGATTGCAAAGCGGGATTAACTGTGAACCCACAAAACGAAACAGGCTTGTGCGGCTGCACCACACAGAGTATCTGCGCCACGCCAGCGTTAATCGGACACACCTGTTCTTCCCGATATCATCACGTTTCACGGCCCAATCGTCTGCTTTTACTTGGCAGAACTGGCTGCTTCCTTTTATTTCCCTCCTACGAAAATATTTGAACCCCTCAACATGTTAATGTAATGCATGAGGAGTGACTTAAGTGGATGCTCGAGATCTAGCTTGAGTGCTGAATGGGATATCACACAGCAGAAACACGCCTGCGCCGCGGCGACGATTGGGAAGCCGTCTCACCTGACACCCTCTCCTCACCTGTGGGTTTGGGACTGTTCACGTTCCCCTAAAGACGCAGGAAAACGTGTACGAGCCCTTTTCAGGGCTCACCTTCCAGGCGTGTAGTTGTCTCCAACAACAAGGTCAGGCGAAGAAGCACTCGGTTGAGTTTGGTAATTGGGGCAGCATAACTCATAGGTAGTGTGACGTTGTCATACTCACGCAGGTGACCAGAAGTGGATCGTGTATTTTATGTGTCTCTAAACAGTGAAGATTCCCAAGCAATAAGCACCTGCGTCCGGTCGGCCATGTGCAGACCAGGGTGCTTGCAGGTCCGGCCATGAGGGTGTGGGGCGGAGCTTGGGCTTCTCCCGCGGGGGACAGGCAGGTCCTCTCTGCTCCTGGACCTTGCCCCTCCTCCCTCTGCCTACGAGGGCCCCTTGTCCGCTGTGAGCTGCTTCGCCTGGAACGGGTCACAGAGCGCCACTCCCGAAGCGAAGCTGCTGTCCTAACCGGCCACGTCAGGCTCCAGGACTGAGACATGCTGCAGGAACACAGGGACCCTGCTCTGAAATGAAGCAGGTTCCCGAGGGAGTGGCACAGGTCCCCAAGAGGGTCCCTTCACCAGGACTCTGCGGCTGTTGCCATCAAAGGTACTTAAATAGCAACCTTTTCCCTTTCCTCTGGACCCAAAATGGTGTTTTTATTTATTGCTTCCTGTCATTCAAGGGGAGGGAAAACGGAACTGTAAAATTATCAGCATGGATTTTACAGTTCGTGCGTGTTACAGGGAAATACTAGAGAATTTAACTCTCACGCAAATAGAGAGTTAGCATGTGTTTGGCGGCGGCTGCATGCCCACGTGGAAACACGGCACAACGCTGACCGCTGCTTCTGTTCCGCGTCCTGACGTGTTCCACCAACGCTGTCCGCCGGGTGCTGCGGGCGAGGAACAGCTGGAAGGAAAAAGCACCTCGGGGTGTCCGACCCTCCCCCTGCGTCACTGCTAGGGAGGGTGGCCGGCCTGGCAGGGAAGCGGCCGGCTGGGTCCAGGTGCTGGCTGTTGCAGCACCGCTGCCTCCTCTCCGCGCCTGCAGCCAGTCCGAAACCGTCAGTGTCCGACCGCCGACCTGGGGGCACCCAGAGTCCGGCTGGACCCCCAGACGTCGCGGGGCCACCTGGCAGGCGGGGTTGGAGATCGCCTGTGCTCGCTAGGACTGACGTCTGGGACCTCCCCAGACTCACATAGAAGCCCAACCCCGGTGTGTCTGTTTTTGGAGACGAGGCCTCTGAGGAACACCTGGGGTCACGCGAGGTCGGAGGGCGGAGCGCAGATGCCGCAGGACTCCGTCCCTGTGAGCAGAGAGCCCGGAGAGCTTGCTGTCTTTCTCTGCCACCGAGGACACAGCCCGGCGACGCCGCCTGTGCGCCTGGAGGCCCAGCAGACGCCCATGCTGCCGCCACCTGGGGCTCGGACCTGCAGCCTCCAGAACCGCGAGAAGAAGCGCCCCGCCCGTGGCGTCTCTTACGGCAGCCTGGACCGACGGCGGGCTCCCTCCTCCCCGCGCCCGCCTGACGTCTGCGCAGAGCACAAGCCAGAGATGAGGTTATCGCAAACGTCAGGCCGGGGGCGCGGGGCAGAGGAGCTGCGGCCACAAAACCGGGTGAGGCTGCTGCTCCCGTTTTACTTTAGAGCAAACTGACTTCAGTCTGCAGCCAGTATAAATCTTTCTCTGCAAACGCAGGAGTTAGGGGAATGTCTTGTTCTTGCTTTCATTGAAATGCATCTTACTCTGAGCTTCCTGCTGGGAAATGCGGCCTCGGTTCACCTGGAGGTTGCTGGAATTCTGGAAACTCAGCTGCCGCGCGGCAGCAGGTGTGCGTTGTGAGTGCCTCGCGCTGACGGACGCCGGGGTCCTCTGGACGCAGAGGCTCTCTGTTTTTCCCTGCAGAGGAGACACGGGTGGACCGAGGCGGGACACAGCCGCCCGGGTCGCAATGGCTGCCCCGCCGCGGCCTGGCGGTGCTGCCCCGGGGACAGGGCCTCTCTTCTCCGTCTCCATCTCTTTCCCCCTCACGGGCTTCCTAATGTCTCCAGACCTCCAAGAACATTTTCCTCCGTCCTGGAGAATTTTGCGTGATGTTTCCAGACAATTTCTGACTTGACGAAACAAAGAAGGAGCAGGTAAGGAGTGGCTGTTCCATCTAAAACCTACCTAAAAAACTGCATGCTCTGAACGTTATGCAAAAAAGCTCGAAAAACACTGGGTTGAACAACAGTAAATAAATACATTTCCAGACCTTCAAGGCTCACCGAGCATTTGGTGAGCTGAGAGGAAGCACCGCAATGGTGATAAAGTGTGGTTTTTACCCAACTTCTTTGACCACAGAATATATTATTTTCCACACATGCATATTAAGCTGTGCCTCCGTTAGCCTTTGTGGCGAAATTTAGGAAATGCTGGTCTACGTTATCACATCCCAGATCATCTCCCAAAGTGACGTGCTCATAGCAGATGGTTAATACTCATGTCATGTATAAAAGCAGTAAGAGAATAAATTAAAAACCCAGAAGTCTATGTTTTAAGGGATCTCCAGCACCATGGAGGAGAACATATCCTACTCCAGCAGTCAGCAAACTGTTTTCTGCAGGGGCCGGAGGGTAAAAGCTCCAGGCTTTGCAGACTGCAAGGTCAGGACTCAGCTCTGCCACGGAAATGTCAAGGCAGCTGCAGACAAGCATCACTCAGCGGGGGAGACTGTACCCCATAGCGCTGTCTGCAGAGAGGCCGGTGGGCAGGGCACGCCCTTAGATATAGATGAAGGTTGGCAACAGGATCCGACAAGCAAAGGACCAATTTACTGGCTCCTAATAAATTCTGCAAAGATGTGTCTGGGGAAGGTGTATTCATCAGCCATTGCCCCCCCCCACTCTGAAAATTTGGAGTTGTAATTACAGAAAAGTCTGAGACGATGGAAAAGTCACACTCTACATCATGTTATGCAATTTGCTGATTTTAGATGCTTTTATCAGAAAAAAGGGTAACCATGTGAGACGATAGATACGTTGATTTTCTTGACTGTAGTAACCATTTCATTATGGATAAATATATAAAAACATCCTGCTGTACACCTTAAATATATAACAATTATTCTAAGATATGTTTTTCATGGGAGGTTGTAAACTTGAAATTCAGAAGGAAAATAACTTCCATTTGGTCCCAGTAGTTAAGTTAGACAAACAGAAACATGTTTACTAATTATACTTTACGGTGGACATTTACTGGTGTGGGCTCCCTGGTTTTTTCCTCCCTTTCTTTACTGGCAGTTTCTCAGTGTGTGCAGCGAGCCCCCACCCTGAAAGCTCACGCGCTCTGGGGCTGCCAAATTCACCCCTAACAGCTGCTGACCCAGGCCACAGTCATTACAGGGTCCCCATCTTCTTGGCTACAGCCATTACCCTAGGGACGGGTTGGTGACCAAAATTAATGCAAAGTGAATTCTAAACCTTTGTTTTTTAATTTTGATAAAAAAGTGTTCTGTTTCTTCCGCACAGGCATGTGGAGGGACACACCAGGGAACATCTGCAGTAGGTGGTCACCAGCGCAGGAGGAAGCAGGTGAGGACGGGCAGCTGGAGGGAGGAGGCTGGCAGCGTCCACTGCTGAGCTCTGGGTCAGACCCCTCCTTCCCACGGGACAGTGCAGTCCTGTGGGTGACTTAGCGCGGGTGTTTTCCACTACTTGAACTTGGCAGATTCTTCGCTGATACGCACAGTAGATAATTTGCAATAATTTCCCTCTCTTGTTTAATTGTAATGTGGAGCTTTATCATCATCATGCAAGTTGTTAAATATTTTTGAAAGCATGAAAGTTAAGTGTCTGTGCACAATACTGGGTGAAAAAGAGCAGGTGGAGAACAGCTGGGATCGTGTTAAGGCTCTCAGTGAGTCACGCCTTCCGGAAGCCTTCTGTGGCCTGAGTCCCTCGGCCTTGACGGGAGAGGATAAATGCACCTCTGGAAATAACAGGGGAAGCTGTCGCATTGACCTCTATTTACTTCCGTCTTGGAGAGGGAATTCGAGTGAATGTCCGGTAGGCACTTGCATCCCAACTTTGCTGGAGGCGGTGCTCACGGCAGAGAACGACTCCTCGGCCGCGTTGTATGAGGCAGCCTCACAACGAGACTGCCCTGGTGGAGGCAGATTGCTTAACCTCTTTTTCCCAGATCATAAATCTTTACCAAAGTCAAACAGTGACCACAAAAAGGCTGTTGGTAATAAGAAACAGGGGAATCCCTCTGGCCGCTTGATATCTCGTTGTGAAATAAAAAGCTCCAAGACACAGACCATGAGTGTCTCTAGCAAAACATGACAAAGCGGTTTCATTATCTGGGCTGCTTAGTAAACGGTCCCTATCAAGCGGTACAATAAGTCTCTTTCTAGAGAGAAGGTCCTTGTGAGCGCAGGGGAAACAAAATATCACTATACATCATTGTTGTTACTGCTCAAAACCCTCACTGGTGGTGGTGTTGCTCTCTTCCTATGCTTAAATGTGGCCAAAATGAATAATCCACGCAGGCAAACTGCTAGCATGCAAGTGTGCAGGTACTTTCTTGCTAGTTGGTCTGTACATTGGGAGCCGTCTTAGTCCGTTTGGGCTGCTATAACCAAGCACCACAGACAGGTAACTTATAAATGACAGAAATGTATTCCTCACAGTTCTGGAAGTGGGGAGTCCGAGGTCAGGGTGCCGGCAGGTTTGGTGTCTGGCGAGGGCTGCTCTCTGCTTCCCAATGGTGTCCTGTGGCTGCGTCCTCTGTTAGTGGGCCAGGCTGTGTCCTCACGTGGTGGGGGCAGAAAGGCAGGAGGGACGAAGCTGTCAGCTCATGTGGCGGAGGGGTGGAGGGCGGTGGCTCCCTGAAGCCTCTCTGATAAGGGCGCCAATCCTATCCATGAGGATGGAGTCCTGGTGACCTAATCACACCCCCGCTCCGACACCATCGCCTCGGTGATTAGCTGTCAACACGTGAAATTTGCGGGGAGTTATCAAAGCTTTGCGATCATTCACATCTGAGCTTCTAACTCGCTGGTTCAAAATCCTTCAAGGGCTCTTGGTTGTGACGCCTCCTGTGTGTCTCCTTTGTAACCACCACAACACGGGGACTCCAGGGGTCCCAATTCACCTTTTCACCTCTTGCTGGGTTGGAAGCTCCATAAGAAAAGAAAAATAATTCTTTATGTTAAGGAGAAATGGAAAAGATTGTGGAGGAGGGGAAGAAGTGAAAATGAGGTACGTGGCCATTTTCCATAACTGAAATGCAATAAATATTACCACAAAATGGAAATTAATAAGCGGTGATTAAGGGACTGCATTAGCAATTATACAGGTAAATACAAAAAAAAATGATAATTGAAAGAATAGAATGTGCTCTCCTGTGGAGGAAGCCCAGGGAACTTTGGTACCTTATAAAATTTGTTGATTCTTTACATTGGGGGCAAACTGAAAATTAAAAGCTGAATTAAAAATAAAACAGTAGGTATGGAGTGCTACGATATACTAATGGCTGCAAAGCATTCACACATTTCCTAGAATTCACATTTACTTCCACCTGAGTATAGCAGCCTGCTGTGAGTATGAATAACAGAAACACACCCCTCTGCCAAGTCTTTTAATGTTTCCTAAAATATAGTCGCAGAGTCTCGAAGACAGACTACGCAGAATAAAATGTGTTTAATTGATAGTTTACTAAGATTGAATGGCAAGCTCAGGTCTGAATCTTTGTTTATAATTCACCTGGTGATTCCGAAATCCTGATTATTTTTAGGGGTTAATTGCACCAATATATGGAATAGGCTTCCTTATTTGGTGTGCAACATAATAATGCACATAATAATTACAATTTGTTTCTACTGAAGGATAGAGCCATTTGGACACCCTTCTTGTCATCGATTAGAGCTTTATGCATAATTAAATTGTACAGCTAATTAGCATGCAATGAAATAGAAAGGTCACTTGATGAATGATGGAAATTCTCCATTTGAATAGCAAAATATCATCTTGAAGGCGATGACTTCTATGCAATGTCATTTAAACCACTAAGCTAGAATCAGGGGTCAGATTTCCATTTCGTTTATTTATAATTAGCTACCTAGCCTGTAGCTTTGCAAGGAAACGAGCAGAGAGGTGGTTTGTTCATACACTGTGGACCTTCAATCATCAGCTAACACTGAAGGAGTGTCCATAGTTAGCGACGTGTTGTAAATGCTCCGTCAACGCTCTCCATTGCGATCGTTATCCCAAACCTGGGGGCACCGCGCCGTGTATTTGCAGTGAGTTTCCTTGTGTAAACTTGCATAAATGTCATGTTCCATAGAGTCACACAGAGGACTGAGCGGGGTTTCGCTTTCTTTATTTTTACATACATTTCACTTCAACGAAAGGAGTATTATTTTATTTTTTACCTCTAAAATACTGTTGTAAGAATTAGATTTTGTGGAATTAAGAAGCTCTTTGAAACATTTGAGCATAGTCACTATTTTCGTTGTTTGGTAGGTATCCAAGGGTGTTCAGTTCCGTGGCTGGCAGAAATAAACGTAATATCCTTTTTGCAACATCAGCACTGTTGAGAGTTTGGTTTTCTTATATTTGTCATTCTGTGGATTGACCTTGCTCTGTCCACGTGACAGTTCCCTCTACTGATATTCCTGGCACAACTTTAACTCATTCAATAAAATGCTTATCACTTTTCAATGTAATCAAACTGTAAAAAATAAGATATAACTGATTTTAACATATTATTTTTAATAAGTAACCTATTAATAAAATTCAAGAGATACAAAGTGTATAAAGTGAAAAGTATAGGATCTCATAGATTCTACAATGTGATATTTTTCACATTTTAACACGGCTGAAGTTGCATTTCCATATGAATTTTAGGATTAGCTCGTCTATTTCTGCAAAAACAAATCAAATCGAAACTAACTAAAATTACAGTTGGAAGGGTGAGAGGGACCGCATTAAATCTGCAGGTCTAACTCCAGACTTCCCGCATCTTAAGAATGTTACATATTTGTTCCGCTCCGTTTGTTCTCGGTTCTTCACTGCGAGCCCCTAGCCCAGTTGCTGGAGGTAAAACCCGTTTATACGTGGTGTCCCCTGAGCCTGAAGCCCCACGAGCCGGCCAGCCTCACGCCCGTCCACACTCAGCTCCAGCCGTCCACCCAGGTGACCACGTGAGCTCCGACCACAGACGCCGCTGGCTCGTGCGCCGGGTGGACCGACGGGTGCCGTGGTCCCTGCATTCTTCTCTCAGTCCAGACCTCAGGGCGGCAAGTTCCCGTCGGTCTGCACTCCCTCTTGGGCTCACTGATTTTCAGTTTGTTCTGCTTTTTCTTGCAACGATGGTTGTGATGACTCTGGAGCCTTTTTCACGTCAGACATAAATCTGGAAGTCTCCGTGTTATTTTTTTAACTCTGTTTTAAATCATGTTGGCTGTTGTTCTTTAATTACTTGGTTATTGTCTGTGCATGCCGATAATCACATATGAAAAATAGAGAAAAAACTTAATGCATCCGTTGAAATTATCTCCCACCAGGTATTCACATTAGCTTCCGGCACACGCGTGGAGACCAACAGTTATGATGATGACTAGGTTTTTTCATGTATGTCCTTCATTAGGTAAAGAAGTCTCACAGCATTAATAATTTTCCACGAGATTTGCTTTTTTTTAATTTATAAATAATACTAAATTTTACCAAATTCCATACAGATTTATCAAGATGTACATTTTTTTCTCATTTAAAACTGAATATGATGACTTACACTGAAGGGAAGTATTACAACAATTTTTGAAGACGCTCTGTTCTGTAGAAGGGAACCATAATTCTCCACTCCTTAGGGTGGGCTGGGCGTGGCGACTTCCTTCCCAAGAGTACAGTGTGGAAAGGGAACAGGAAAAAGTGATGTAACGGTGGGGAAATCTGAAAAATGGCACTTCCACGTGGCGGTCGTGGTCGTTATCAGCAGGGACAATTATGCCGGGTTCTGGCCACACAGCAAGTCAGTTACAGACGGTATGAGGATTGCCAGGGAAGAAGGGGAGTTTATTTGTTGAGCAGCGAACGTCCGAGTGCCTAAGTCTGTCTCTGCTACTCACGGGGCTAGGGAATATTCAGGGGTGGAACGAACACTGCGTGAAGTGAGCGGGAATCATTTGGGGTAGAGCGTGGGGCGTGCGGTGCAGTGAGACATCAAACTAGCACATACACTGCGTGTTCGGGACATGGCTGGCAAGCCCCTCCTAGGGCAGGTATTTTAGCAGTATAATGACCGAGGGGTGAACGCCAGTCATCCTTTCCGTCTCGTGTGCATGCAGGGGGCAGGTTGTTCGGCAGGTCCTTGGGCAAGAATTGTGGAGAAACGCCGCCTATCTTGACTTCCGTGAGCAACGTGGTGGTGTAAGGCCTTGAAGTTACAGTGTAGATGCAGGGCGGGTCTGCTATTTCTGAGAAACGACTCGAAAGGGAAGGGAACAGCGAAACAAAGTTACAAAGTTCCAATCAGCAAATCTTACTGGCCGGGGAACCCGAGCCATGAGAGACCTCTTTGTTCATGGAGCGGTTACGGCAGCACCTTGCATGTTCTGACAGGTTGTATTTTCATTCAGGCTTATGTGTTTCACGTCCTTTTGGATTTGCTCTTTGACTCACAAATTATTTGCAAATACATTCTTTAGTTTCCATATCTGTAAAGATTTTCCGGTTGTTTCCCTGTTGTTAATTTCCAGTTTGATTCCCAATGGTCAAAGAACATACTCTGTCTAATTTCTTAAACGTTTTAAGTTTGTTTTATGGCCCAGTTTACGGTGTATTTCATTCAGCATCCCACGGGTTCTTGGAAAACGTGTGTGTTCTGCTGTTGGGCTGGGTCTTCCATATAAGCCGATCAGATCTGCTCCTTGATTGTGGCTCAGATCTTGTATAAACTCGTCGTTTTTCTGCCTGGTGATTCTATAAGTTGCTGGGAGGGAGTGATTTAAGTCTCCAACTGTAACTGTGACTTCTCATACTTCTCTGTTCCACTCTGTGAGTTTTTGCTTCATGTACTTTGAGGTTCTGCTCTTTGGTGAACACACAGGATTATTATTTCTTACTAATGGATTGATCCTTTATCACCATATGGTGTCACTCTGTGTCACTAGTATTTCCTTTGCTCTGACGTCTACTTTATTTGATATTAATTTAAGCACTTTTTTTAAATTAACGTCTCCGTGGTATATACATTCCTAGCCTTTTACTTTCAACCCGCCGATGTTACTGAATTGGAAGTGAGTTTCTTGCGAACGGCTTATAGAGGGATCCTTTTTAAAAATTACTCTGTTGATCTCTGCCTTCAAATTGTTATACTTAGATCATTTCCATTAAGCTAATCATTGACCTATCAGAGTTTAAATCTGCCGTTTTATCGTTTATTGTATGCTTGTTCCCCTTGCCTTGTCCCTTTGCACCTCTTTCCTGCCTTCCTGTGGTCACAGAAACATCTTTCGGGATTCCACCCTGATTTCTTTTAGTACCCCTGAGTGTATCTCTTTGCACAGTTTACTCTGGGAGACACAACACACTCACGTCTCATCACAGATTACTGACATTACTATTTTACTACCTTGAATAAAGTGCGGAAACCTTACTTCTATTTAGATCCCTTTATCTTCCCCACTTTTCAGTACCGTTGTCTTGAGTATCACAGGCATGTATTTTGTTCAGTCATCGGATGTGACTGGAAGACTCATTAGAAGAAGGTCGTCTATTCTACGTGCTCGCACCTCTGTTCTTTCCATCGTCCATTCTTCTCTACCGATGCTTCAGGATTAGTTCTTGTACCATTTCCTTTCTGTCTGAAGAACTGATGTTAGCCCTTCTCTGTGGATCTGCCTGTTAGCAGTATGTTTTTTTTTTTAGTTTTTCTTTGTCTGACAAGGGCATCATTTCCACTTCATTCCTACAGGCTGGTTTACAGGGTAGGTAATTGCAGTCGGCATTTATTTATTTGGTTTTTGTGGCAGGACCTCCTTTGTTGGTACGTCCCAGCTCCCAATGTTTCTCAGTGGGGAATATTCTTTTTGGTTTTGATGTTTATATTATAACACTGCAGACCGATCACATCATGAACACACTAACTGTATCTCTGAGTGAATGATCTTTAAGTGAGAGGACAATGAACCCGCCATGCAGATCGTCAAGAGTAGAGTGTGCATACCACCCAGTAAAGCCTAACCTATGATATATTTATGTTATAAAAATAAAACTCATTGGCCTTAAAATATAAATATGAAAAATTAAGAACTATTCCATAAAACTAATGCTTATTGTAACATGCATGTGTTTACTACACGTTATTGGCACCATGTTGTATTATGTTTCTGTGCACTTTTGCTAAGCTTCTTAGACACAAGCACTTTGTGAATTAAATGGTCCAGAATTCGATAGTTCCTTTTAAATTTGATCTACGGTTAAATTAATTATACCTAAAAATACAAAGCTTAAACTATTTTAACCTCTACATTTCTAACTCAAGTTAAAACCTTCCTATTAAAAATTTTTTATGTGTATGTATGTATACATATATGTATATATGTAACACAAGCATGTATGTGTGTATGTGTAAGACATTATGTGTCGTGTGTATATATGTCATATAGACAATATATCAAGACATTCAACATGCTCTGAGAAATAAAACATCCTATGTCTTTATAGTATAATTCCTTTCCTTATGAGGTAAGAAAAAAGTCCACTGCAGTGATTATAGTAGATTATGTATCTCAAAATCAATGTCCTAATAAAACTTCAAATGGATAAAAAAAAGCTAAACATTCATAATAGAATGTTCTAGAGAAAGTAACCAATGCAAATGAATAGTTTAGGAAATGTCTAATTAGGCAAACACCTAAAATATGAACCAGTTAATAGTCCAGAACATGCTTAATTGTCTATTTCAGTTTAAGACCAATTAGCTATAGACAGTTTAACAATAGCTGCTACCATATGTAAAATTTCGAATTAGACATAGATATATACTACCACTCCATTTTGTCTGTGATTTTTCCTTGATTTAATATTGCTTTAAAAGAAATAACTCAATGTTCCGAATACAGCTCTGACATTTTCTGATTTCAATAAATTGTTTAAGTCTACTTGCTATGAATGCTTAATCCAATGAAAGTGGAATCTCTCTCCAGCAAATGCCTTGGTGCCTGGCATTCTATCACCTAGGTATTTGGTATCTTCCCCATGAATCTTTAATATTTTGAACTATACGTTACGTAGCTTTTCTATAGAGGAAAGTGATTTATACATGCAAATCACTCCTCTTTCATTCTGTATACACACGGGAAGCAAGGATGTGAATTATTATAAGTACATTTAACTTTAACCTAACTATAATTGATTGGCATCTGTGATCTTTCTAATATAATGAATCCAAAAATGTTGCAATGAAATAAAATATTATCAACATGAATTCATATCTCTTTATACTTAAGAATTATTATTGAACAAAAATTCATGCCTAAAAGGAAAGCAAGTGGTAATCTAATTCAGTAACAGTCTAATATTGGCGATAGCAAAAATCTTTAAATAAAATTAAACTTATGCAAACATGATAAATGAAACTAGTAACTGCCCTACGCTTGTGAATACATATACTGAACTTCTTAAATTTTATCAGAAAAGAGACTTTAAAATCGTTTTTGTGTTCCCTTGATCAATAATGAGAGTAGCTACTAAAAACAAGTTATATGCTGGGTGGTGGTGTGGCATGTTGTAGTGTGTGTATTTGTGTAGGGGAGGAAAATATCTACTTTCTTCTGGCTGAGAAAGAATGAACACAAGAATGCTCTTAAATATAATACAACATGAGGCATCCATTGTAGGTCTGAGGGCAACACAGTGTATGGTAACGGGAGATACTCTCCAGCGTGCATTTTGTTGGTTATCTGTGATGAAACAAAGTAGCTCATGAGTTTTGTTGGTTATCAGTGACAAAGCAAAATAGCTTGAGTTGTATTGTTACTTAATTGATAACTAAGCTTTGGGGCATCTGTTGTTACCTTTTCAAACACTTTGCACTTCCTCACCCTCCCCTGTTTCACTGGGAAGATGCCACCTGCCAAAGAGCTCATGCTGCCTTTCGGTTTTGGTCATTCTGTGTCCTGTTCATCGAATATACAGGAAAATGTCAAGCCCGTCAGAAGGAGCTCTAGAAGCTGAGGTTTAAGGACTGCCAAGCGCTGAGTATGTATTCTGAAGATACAGATTATGGAACTGAATTTTCCCAAAGCGACTAAATTCCCCCTGGCATAGTGCAAAATGGGTCATTCTTAATGCAAATCCCATCTTCTAGTTACCAGGGTTAGCAGTTGTCTGGTGGAGCAGCGTGTTTTGTGTTCTGGGGTCTGGCATTCTATAATGGCCGCTGAAACACCTGTTCAGAATATAATAGATTTTCATGCGCTCATTATGAAGAATCCTAGCGGTTTTCTGCATAATCAGGTCCATAAACTCATATTACACATGAGGAAAACTATGCATTTGGATTGTTCCCCGCTCTGGACTCAGAAGCACAGCCATAACCTTGGCTGAGCCTTCACCATGCTGTGTGCAATTAACCTGTTCATCTGCTTCTCACTGCTGCATAGGCTGCAAGTTCTTAAAAAGGGTAATGTTTTATGCATTTGTGTTCCTTCCCCATATCAGTTACTGGTCACTGGGCAAAGTGTGTCATAGACCAAACCCAGCTCATTTCTCAAAAGAGAAGGGAAATCATATATACAGACACACACACATATGCATGCATTTAATACACACACACATATATATATATATATGTATGTATTTTGAAGGAGAAAATAATTTGTATTTGTTGGCCTGAATAATGGAATACTCTCACTTTCCGGGCTTCTCGAGCAGTTAGTTGTTTAACATCCATTCAGTGAGTGAGCCCAATAAACACATGTTATTTTCTCCTCTAAAATACACCTGGCAAATGTTTATTAAGAATGTTGCATGCTGAGACCTGTACCGGGTTCGAGTGCAGCCGTGAAGATCCCAGGAACCGTCTACTGATGTTTTAGCAGAGAGAACGTGGGGAAGTCTCACCACCATCAGCTGTCAGTTCCAGAGACCCCTTCTTTTCCCATTTCTCCTCCAAACTCACCTAAAAATTACCAGCTATATAGGCCATGCTTGTCCACTGATGGAAAGTCGATTTTGAGTACACTAAGAATGAAATGCAGACATTTCCTTGCAAACAATGCAAAGGATCCGATCCTGCTTTCAGAATCGAAGGCCTTGAGCACAGTGATCATTTGGCCCCTGAATCTGAAAATAAATTAATAAACTAAAATCGACGCAAAAGAAACTACCCAGAAAGCTTAAAGGCCGAGGTCCACAAGCATTTTCAGTGTTTACGTACACAAGGCGTTGTAATCTGAATCGGGAAATTGGCTGACTTCTATTTACCAAATATTTAATATATTCTACCCAAGTTACCAAAGCAAAAAAATTTCTAAAAATTACCCCCAAATCCCCCCAAAACCCTTGACTGTTTCTTCTTATTTCTACCTGTCAGTAACCTGACTTTTCCCTCCTTTAATATTACAGAACTATTCTCTTTCCACAAGGTCCTTTCCAAAACAGACAGGCTCCTGCGACCTGCAGTCTCCGATTTGTTTCCCTACCCTGGTGATTCCTAACAGCACTTCCTGCTCTCACAGTAATCGGGGAGTCTGTAGCTCACTGGTTAAAGTCATTTTTAAAGTTGAAATACAGCGTACGTGTGCCTGCTGACACCATTCGTGGTGGGACTGATGTTTCAGGGACTCTGGACGTGACGTTTGGGCTCCGTTGTCATCCGTCACTTCAAAAGCTGCAGCACGGGAAAGACTTCATCATACCCTGTGTGTGTGCACGCGTGTGTCTGAACAGAACCCTGCTCTGTCAACAAACGCCGACTGTATCCTTGCAGACCTTATTGCAACTCATTACTCTTGGGATTGTTTTACGTATCTTCATTCTTTTTTACAGTATTATATAAATGACATCATAAAAGAAACGTCACACGGACATACCAGGTCCTCTTTCCTTATCACATTAGTAGTCCAGATTTTAAAACCAAATTCTGTTTGTTTGTGGAACACTTTACAAACTGCTTCCCAAATTGATCTGATGGAACATACGTATGAAAGCAGGAGAAAAAATGACAAGACTGATTCTGAAAGAAGAGAAATAAATTTACTAATTTGTTTTAAAGATTAATAATTTATTTTCATACCAATGCTAAATGCACTCTGTCCCTGAAATGAGAGCGAAAGAGTAGTAAGACTCAGGCAGGGACGCATCAGCAGCACCTGCTTTGGAGTTTTGGAATAAACTCAAGCAAGTGTGCAATTCTAGCAGGTCGTGAAGGGAGCATTTAAAATCAGAGTCAAAATCTGGATTATTAAGTCAGTAGTGAGGAGCTGCTGACCAGCCTCATGGAAGAATAAGGCTGGGTGAAAATATTCCAGCTGCATTAGATATTTAAGTATAAAAACAAAAACAAGCATAAAAATGTATAAAAATAAGAGAAGAAAATATAGGTGAATGTGTTTGCAAACAGTTCTAAATGATGGTATGCCCAAAGGCGAGGTTCTACACATTTCACTTCTTTATCCATCCTCATTTCCCTAAGTGTTTTCATCCAATCCCACGGCTTAAAAACCAGATCTAATTGGCTGACTTTTGAATTTCTATAGCTAGTCCTTATATTTAGCAGTTTCCTTGAACTGTGGAATCCAGCCACACACTGCTGCTCTCACTTAGATGTTTCCTAACACCCGTCCTCCGGATTTCTTGGGATCACTTGCAGGTAAAGTTTGCAAAGGGACAAAAGCACAAGTCTATGCAGGAGCAGGAAGGGCAGTATCTACGCAGTCTTTACACCCCTTCACTTTCTCTATGACCTCTATGTGGCTGTGATGTCAGAGGTCGTGGACAGGAACAGCCCATTTGTGTAAGTAATGGGTATTCTTTTATTTTGAGCAAAACATATTATAATTAATATTTCTTCCCAAACCTGCACCACCGCCAGTCTTTCCAAATGTTGCGAATGGTATCATAGCTCCGTTCTCCAGGTTGCTCAGGCCAAATCCCGCTTCTTGCCCTTGCTCTCCTCACCCACCCACCCTCACCCGGGCGTCACCGTCTCCCCTCGGAACCAACGCCGGGGCCTCCTCCGAGCGCCCTCCCCTCGCCCTGCCCCCGGTGGTCTCGCCGCAGGGTCCACGTTTTAAACGTGTGAATCTGATCCCACCACACCCCTGTTTAAAACCCTTGAATGACGTTCCACCATCTTTGGAGTAAAGCTCCAGGTTCTCCCCATGACCTACAAGGTTTCACTGCCCCATTCTCCCTCCAAACTCAAATCTCCCGGCAGCCTTGCAGTTCTTCACTCTGCGTCACCACACCTGCTCCTTGCCGTTCCCAGAAAACCCAAAATATAGTCCTACTTCAGAATCAACCCAGGTGTTGATTTTGCTGTTCCCTGCACCCAAAACACACCTTCCCCTACATAGCTACCTGGTTGGCTCACGTCATTTGAACCTCTGATCACATGTCACGTCACAAAGGAAGCCTTTCACGGTGTGGTTCTGATCTTGGACTATCTACTTTCAACTTCTTATAATAAAGTGAAATGATAAACCATCATTTTGTTTTGGTCACTCAACGGAGGCTTCTGCTGTTGTTTGCCAGATGTAATTCCTAATTGATAGAATAGATTTATTTTCATCATTAAAAACATGTTTCAGTGTTCTTTTCTGGTTCCACAATTTTAAATGCAATTTAAGATGTGAGCAAAATTGATATGAGGTCCTGGGTTTGAGGAAGCACCTACACCATCACGGACCAAAAAAAGTATTTAATCGTCATTATCTGGAAATAGATAAGCAATTGAGTTGGAAGCAATGCTGGAATCAATAATTCTTCCTTCTTCTCCACGGTGGCTTTCGTTCCTATGGGTATAAGCAAGTGGGACATGTTCATTCTTCATGCTAATCTTTTCCCCTAAAATTCTAAAAACGTAGCATCGCAACAATGGCAGGAATGTGCTTTTGGCAAGAAGCACCCAGTACGTAGCACCGGGACCTTGTCTGCTCATCACGACAGGCTGTAATTTGTCCGGCAGCTACAGACGATCTGGATAATTGAATCTGACGCTTTCTGTAAGGACTTTTTACAAAATTCTTTTAAAATACAATTTTAGGTGGAAATGTGGTTAAAACGCATTATAACTTTCACGTCTTGCTCTCCAAGAATGTCACAGGGAGTCCTGAAGGGACATCTGGATTTCCACTGCCTGTTGTGGGTCCTGTTGTCTTTTATGCTCAATTAGTTGTCAGTTCTTAGGGAATCTTTCTTCCCCTAACCTCCTTCTGGATGTTAAGTTAAAGTGTTTGATTTGGCTCCTAAAAGAAAGATAATGTATTCTTATTATTTTATCGTTAACATTTTTGTACAGTTCCTGGCAGATAGACACTTTCAATTTTTTAATTGAATTAATTGCATGTTAGAGGGAACTCAGCCCCTGCGGTTACTACACACCCTATCTACCTACCACCTGTCTACCTACCTACCTATGTCTATACGTCTATTCTACACACATACAGCTTACGCTAAAAGTCTTTTTTTTAAAAGTCTTAATTCATGTATAATTTTAAGTCAATTGGCCTTTGCCTTGGAGCAACACAAATACTGTCTTTCAGTATAAGTGCGTGTTCTTCGTTACGTTTTAAAATAAACCCAAATGCATGTTCTTTGTGCTAACTCTGTGTCCTTAAGAAATAATAGAAAGGTTAGAGAAAACTGACTCCTAACATATGGAACAACTATTATATTTTATAAGTAATGTTAACACATTTTTTATCAGAAAAATATAAATCATGTGAAATCATTTTTTTTAAAATAATTAAAGTAACATTTAAGTCCCCAGAAGTGAGTGTGGTATTGAGGTTGTCTTTAGCTGCTGGGTGTCAGGGGGAGAGCAGGACCCATCTCCTCTAGTGATGTGCAAAATGCACCTGACCAACAGTGATAGTTACTGCTTAAAAATAATTTTAAAAATAATTCTTTTTTTAGATTTTTTTTAAATTTCAGATTATTACGGGGGTACAGAGGTTTAGGTTACATATATTGCCTTTGCCCCGCCCAAGTCAGAGCTACAAGCGTGCCCATCCCCCAGACGGTGAGCATCCCACACATTAGGTGTGAGTGTACCACCCCCTCTTCCCCCCACACCCTCTCTTTCTAGAAGACCCAGTGTGTGATGATCTCCAAAATACACACTGACTGGGTGAAGCGCACATTTATAACTTTGACTGAAACTGTACAAAAGCAAATTACATAACCCAAATGTGTGTACCCCCCGTGATATTCTGAAATTTAAAAAAATAAAATGAATAAATTTCTCATTTTCCGCAGTGATTGGTGTGTGCCAGTTAAGGCCTTGGGGGTTTTAATTAGCATCTGAAATGCTCTAATTGGGGAGATCAAGCCTAAACTTGTGGATTAGCATATGAAGCCCTGTAATGGGAATTATCCTGAAGGGTGGGTGCTTAGCAGGGAACTCACCTATTGAAATCCAAAGGAGGGTAGCTTATCACAAAGGCTGTTGAGATCCTTTTGTTGTTCATGAAGGGGGTGATGTTTAAGAATGTGGGTTAGGAAAAAGTGCACACCCTGAATAGAGCAACCACAACCGTGGACCCCTGCCATCCAGCAGGCTGAGTCCGGTTCAGGGTGCTGTGGCCCATGGCCCTGAATCCTTCCGCTGCACTAGTGACCTGCTGGCTGCCCCTGGCCACAGCTTCTTGGCCCCGTCATTATCACTGCACCTGCCTCCCAGGTGAGGTGCTGGCTGGAACCCAGGACGGAGCAGGTTCTTCCAGGCTGTTGCCGGCTTGGGGCTTGGTCTCTATCACCCTGTCTTCAGCCTCGTTCCTACTGACATTTGATCTATTTAACGACCCCCGGAGGCCTTTGTAGTATACTCTGAATATGACAGGAGTATCCTCAGGGTGGTCTGGGTTGTGTATTCTGTGTTGTAAATCTTAAAATCTACCTAACAGGTACCATGAACACTATTGGAGTGATGAGTGCACTAGTATTCCTGACTTAAGCATTATAGAAGCTACCCACGTAACAAAAACATTTGTACCGCCTTAATATTTTGAAATAATAAATTAAAGTATGACAATATGCAGGGATATGAGTCTTTATTTCTCTCTACTTTTTTCCTTTGGGATTGTCTCTTTATCTTTGATTTTCAGCCATTTAACCTTGATGCAACGAGGTGTTTTTGTGTGTTTGCTTTTTCTATCCTACTTGGTATTTACTGGGCTTCTCTGGAATGGTCAGGATGTCACTCATCATATTTCGTAAGATTTAAGTCACTATTTCTTTGAATACTTTTTTCCTAGTTCTCTTTATCCATCCTTGTAGGGATTGCATAGATGCTGAGCCTTGGACATTCTTCTTCTCAAAGTCACTGTTAGTCTATTACCGCTATTTTTTTCCCTTTGAGCTTTATTTTGGATAACGTTTTTTATAAGCTAATTGTTTTATTATAAATTTTAACAGATACAGAATTACTCTGACAGATTGCTATACAAGATTCTAAAGTTTATTCTCAATTTCCGTATTTATATTCTTTAAAAAAAGGGTAACAAACAGTTCGTGGACCAGCATTCGTCTACAGACCACGCTTTATTGAACTAGTTTCGACTTCACTAATACAGTTTTTCCATCGTTCAATCGCAGGTTAAACCCATCCGAGGTATTTTTGTTTGACCTTCTCTTCACTACTCAGTTTCCCTTTGGTCTCCTTCACAGTTTGCGTTTCTCTGTTCATTTCCCATCTGATCCGCCTCCTTTTCACCGCTGCGCGTCCTCGAGCGTCCTCCCCGACGCGGTTTGACGTCCTCCCGGCTGGTTCCCACGCCTGGGTCACCGCGGACCTCTCTTTCTCCTTTTCCTGCCTTCCTGCTGCTTTGCGTTTCTCACAGTGTTTTAGTGCATCCTGGAAGTTGTGTAGAGAACAGCAGAGCCTGCTGTATGTCCTGGGTTTATTGTTTTGATTTCGCGCTGTGTGAATCTCTTCTTTCCCTCGTCCTTGGTCCTTCCTTTTGCTAATGTAAGGAGCTGATCGTTCACACTCCACCCAGCACAGTTTGTTCTGGCGTCTGCCCCTGGATGTCACAGGGTCTCTGGGCAGCCCCCCGCCAGGGCACCAGCCGCCTCCCTGCAGGGCCTGTCTCTGAGGTCTCCCCTGCAAGACTCAGCAGGTGGCTGGTCCACTCAATTCGTGGAGAGATGTCCTCGACCGGATGAATTAGTGTTATTCGTGGATCTATCTGCGAGTCCTTTGAGGACTTCACATGCATGGTAATAAAATCTAGCCTCATGGTATTTCTGACTCCTCAAATACCTATTTAGTAAATTGAAATTTGAATTCACTTTTATCGAAGAATATTTCTAAAAGAAGACATGTTCGTGAGAATTATCAACTATTATCACATTAAGACATAATTTTCTAAAATATCAGATGTGAATCAATATGATCTCTATAGCATTTAATTTGGAGGCCATTTATTCTAAGACAATGTTTGAATTTCATCTAGAAGGCGTTGGGGAAAAAAACCCTCAAATGTGTATATCTAGCTCTCCTTTTGTTCAAGTGGATATATCCTCAAGATATGTTGACATCAGTAACATTGAAACCAATAACAAATCCAACAACATACAAAGATTCAATCTTAGAAAACGCTAAAGGTTGGCGACTCACGCAGCCTCACTAACTAGATTTAATGCACTTATGAATTGACTAAAATTAACTGATTTCAGGAGTGTCTAAGTGGATAGTGTGAAGTTGAATTCACTGGAGGAATAATGGCATGCCAAAGACACGCACCACATGGGAAATTATTTAAATCGGTGAGCATGTTTCAAGTCTTAGTACTTTGTATTTAGATTTGGCATGGAATTAAAGTTAGACAAAAAGCAATGAAAATACTACTTGGAATAAAATTGGAAAACCTAGAGTTTCTTTTTTTTTTTTTCAAATAGTAAGGAGTCAATCACGAAAGGAGAATACTGAATAAATGCCAAATGGTGTTTTTGTTTTCTTAAAGGAATAGGATAACTGAAAATGAAGATGCCCTTCCTTAATCTAACAGAGCCACTTCAAGGTCACATCTGCAATACGCCATTGCACTTACAGGCATTTATTCGATTAACACGTTTGTCTTTCAAAGCCTCAAGTTAAATTATCTATAAACTATGTGAAGTAGGATAGCAATAACTTTTTAAAAATTAAAAACTAACACACCCCAATTATGAATTTTGATGCAATTTATTCATATTGCATCTGTCTGTGAAATATTTAAAATCTGCACATTAATCTTCAAAGTGAAATACATGGTGACTCCTCTCTGGGAACATCGTCCGCAGAAAAATTAAATTTTGTGGAAGCAGCAGAAACAGGAAGTGGTGAGAATCTGCGAAAGCATTTCCGGGAAGGGAACATAGCAGGTGCCTTTGCCCTGATCACCGCGCCAGCCCCGGCGCACCGGGGTCACCGTGCTATGAGCCCTTCCCTGCACCGGGGTCGTTTCTCAGCTGTAGACATGTCCAGCCCCACTAATCACCCCTCCTGTGCTCCGACATCAGCGGAGTCCCTTCCTCGCCTTGTGACAAAACGCCCGGATTAGTCACGTGTTCTCATAGTTTCTCTCCGTCTTTTCCTGCAAGACCCTGATGCACGAAGCCCTTCTTTGTCCAGTTGTTGGATCCCTGACACCGGCAATCCAGTCTGGCACCAACAGGCATTGCGCAAATATCTTCCCAATGACTGTCTACGTGAGTGAATGGACGTCACACAAAAAAGTCTCTAAAATAATAGCAAGAGAATCAAGTTTTCTCACTGTTTCACCATTTGCTGAGTCTCATCTCGATGCCTCTCTGGCTGATAAATGCACAAAAATGACATGTCTGCTTTAGACCCCACAAATCTCCTCTTTCAAGGAGAGTCAAGAGCTGAGAGATCTTGAGTGCGTCATGGTTGGAAGGGAACCTCCCGTGGGGGTTTATGGAGGCTTCGTGATCCAGGGGTGATTCACAACCGCGTGGAGATGTGATCGGACAAAAAGCGCGTGATCTAAACCCAGCGAGGCCTGTCCGGATCTTCCTGGCCTCTCTGCGCAGCATCCTTCCTCCAGGGTACGGAGCAGGGCCTCTCTGGAATGAGATCTTTTGACCCACGATCAGATTAGCATCCACCTTGGGCAGGTGAAAGGAGGGCAGAGAAGGACAGAGAGAGATTCTGGCTCCTGAGGCCTGAAGCTCCCAGGGTTACAACAAGGACCGTGGGAGCGACGTGCCAGGAACCACGGTCGAAAACCAGCGCACATATCCCAGCCCCACACCTTCCAACTGGGTCGCTCAAGAAACTAGCAGGGGAAGTTTTGCACGGCTTTTTCTCAACGCACAGTCAAAAAGAATGTTCTAGAGCCCAACCCACGAGAGGATCACAGTGATTCTGCCTGAGCCAGCAACAGTGACACCTACCTCAGCAAAACATGCATTTGTTAATAATTTTCACCTCCCAGAGCTCAGCGGCTCTGCCCAGCAGGGGAGGGGGTTGTTCAGAATGATGCGTTTTCATTGTCAGTTTGCGTTTCTTCTGCAGACGTCGCCACTCTGTTTACGCGGCGAACGCAGCTGACTTCAGCTCTAAGGGAGAAGAAACCGTGTGTTCAGAATATCAGAGGATATTTAGAAAATAGATCTGTTTTCCCTCTTTCCGACTTTGAAGTTGGAAGTACACAAACAAGCTGTGGAAGACCTACCTGCCACCCAGGGTTGTTTTCTCGGCGGGAAAACACATGTTCCTTTACTAAAACAAACTAAAGAATCTGGCCAAAGAAGGCACGGTCCACGGAAATGGGTCTTTCAACTCTGAGATCCCTTTTTCATCTCTACTGGAAATTGGATTAACTCAAAGTTTTTCCTTCTTTTTTCTCTCTCTCCCCCTATTTTTTTTTTTTCTGTTTGTATTTCTAAGACCCTGAGCAAAGCCTTTCATCTGAAAATTCATAGATGAACCTCCTTAAAATGCATGGCAGAAGATCTGAATATCCATCTTGGCAGATGTTCCTAAAATCCCCTCTGTTCAGTGCTATTTGAATTCTTCTCAAATAAGTTCAAAGAAGTTTCACAATGGACAGTAGGCTTGTAGTCACCGAGACTAGAACGTGGTTTTAAAGCCTCAGATTCATTAAATGGGCCGCGTACATGGCATGAAAGAGAATGGAAAATTTGACTAGGAACGGTGTGAAATGATCTAAATCTTGCAACTCGCCCCTAGGAATCTTGTTTGATATGGAATATTTTTGGAGCTGACCGTTATTATATATTTGTCAAATTTGGAATTGCATTTGTAGAACAAATGATGGAATTTTTGTCAACTAGATTCTTATCTTGTAGACAGAGGATAATCAGAATTGTTTTTTTAAAAAAATAAGAAAAAAATGATTGGAATTAGTCTAATTTGTATCATCTAATTCCATTCAAGTCAATGTGATTGTAGTCTACTGTTATTTCTGGTTTATTCTATATCTTATATGCTCAATATGTTCAAGGTAAAACTCCAGAATAACACTACATGTCAGAAAGTGATTTTTTAAAAAATATTTCTGCATGTTTAGAGCATCATGAACAAATTTTACTGGGACCCGGTTAAAGGACAAGCCTTGGAAGATGCTGAGAGACAGCAGTGACTTACCTCCCGGAGGTGAGTTCACAGTCCCAGGAGATGCCATGTGGAGCTCTGGAGACATTTCCAGACGTAGTCACCGAGAGATGCTGGTTTCGGATCTACCACCCCACCCCAGATTTATAATATTTACATTTTAAAGGGCGGAAATCCAGGATTCTGCCCCTTTTCTTCCTGAGGAATTTGTTTACACCTGGAAGCAAATGTTTTTCTCCCTTTCTGGGCAGGGGAGATGGCACAGCTGACCATCTCCTGTATAAGCTCCCAGGTTCAGACTTCTGGAATTCCTCACATATGATGTGTGGGGGGCAATGTCTGGACCTCGTCCCATCTCCCCAACTCAGGGAAAGATTGAAAGGCAAATCAACGCAGCTATTGTTCTCAGTGGGAAGGAAATAGCAGTCTGTCCCTCAGCCAGAAACCACAAGTCCATTTGCAGAACAATATATTGATTGATTGATCAATTGATGGAAGGATGACAGCGGATTAAAAACTGTCTCTAGCATTGTCCCCAGGGAGTTGGCCTTGTAAGTGGAGAAGTAAATATGATAGATAGTAAGTGCAAATAGTAAGTGTCCTAAGAAAAATAATAACTAGTTGTTGTGGAAAAGAGATACATTTGGTGACGTCCCCCAGAGAAGGAAATGTCAGTGATGTGCTCTACCTCAGATGATTGGGAGCTATTTACCAAGAACAATTAGTGTTAAGAACTTATTTAGAAATCTTATTTTTCTAAGTCCCTAGGGAAATAAGCAAAATATTTCTAAATAAACCTTAATTAAAAATTCAAAGCAAAATATAGAAAAATATTTTAGATGAATTGTCATGACATTTCAAATTATCAATATGTGTGGATGAAAAAAATTAAGGTTCAGTAGAAAATGTATAACTTTAAATATATTAGAAAAAAGAATGCTGAAAGTAAAATATCTAACCTTCTACTTCAAGAACCTGGGAAAAATAGCAGCAAAACAAAACCTAAAGCATGAATAATAAAGAAAATAAAAATAGGAGTATAAATCAATGAAATGGAAAACAAAGAGAATGTTTTATACTCTAATAATACCCATACAGTTTATTTTAATGTTGATTCACCTGTCACTTGTTAAATTTTTAATTAGTGACATGTAGGTGCTTGAGAAGTACTGACTACCAAGACAGAGCCACATGGCACACATAAAATAAAAATAAAAATATCCAGCATAAATATTTGTGGATCAAAAATACATTCCTCATGGGATGTGGCGTCTGCATATACAGAGGTTTTTCATACATGTAGGTTCTTCATGACTGACCTCGGTCCTTGAGCGTATGCGGATGTGGGTATCTGAGGGGGTCTTGGAACCAACCCCCTCCTGTACCCAAGGACAACTGTATACATATTCTGTGTGCCAACGGATGCTTTGGGGCATTTTACATGTGACTACTCACTTAATTCTCTAGAAAAACCCTGTGGGGCAAACACTGTAATTATCTCCATTTTTCATAGGAGAAAATTGACGTACAGAAATATTAAGGACTTTCCTCGAGGTCTTATAACCAAAAGAAACAGAAACAAAATTTTAACTTGACAATCTATTTTCTGAGTATGTTCTCTTAACCATTCATATTCCTCATTCAACCACATGTTCTATTTTTTTATTGTGTTATTGGACCAATTGGAGTACTTCTTTTCTTGACTCTATTAGCAAAAAATTCACACTGCATTAAATTTATCTTTCTGAGTCACTTTTATCTCTCGACCTGTGCTTTGAGAGAAGAGAATAACATGTTTCTATCTTTGAATAACTTTAACTACATAGTATCTAGCACAGGATAGCAGCCATCCGCCTATCTATGTATTATCTATTTATCTAATGTTTATCTATATCCACATATCTTTATATATTTATCATCTATCCATTTGTCTGTCATCTCTCTATCTTTGTTGAGTGAAGAAGAAAAATTTGTTTCTCTGGATGATTTAACTCAGTGTATGTTAAGGGACCTTAAGAATAAAACTGTTTTTTATATAATATCTGAAAGCTTTCCTGAGTAATTAAAAGAGTAGAATGTCAGAAATAGTTAATGATCAGAGCATTTTTAAAATGACATTCACTGTTCTACATAGTTTATAATCATTGCTTAAACCAATGGGAACAATTAACCAATGGTTTACATATCAAATAATGTTCGTCGAGGGACAAATTTCATTCACTTTTGATGGTCAACTGGGTTTGTTTTCAATAAATCAATAACCTTCATATCCTTCTCCACCAGGAGTTGAAATTGCCATTCAAAGGATGAAGTATGAAAATTCTGAGTTTCATTCTCCCTCAGCTAAGCATTTTAAATTCCCCTTTGGTAAGCAAGATCTGAGGATCTGGGTCACAGCCGGTTTGAATACAGAAAGAGGATGTCAATTATAATTTTGTTCATCTTCCAAAAGATCAAACCGGAGGTTAACAGCATCACAGGCAATAATGAAGGAGACTGTCCAGATACGTTTCATTAAGGAAACATGACCTCTCGGAATTCAGTTATATATGTCCTCAATAAAGAAGTTTAACTCAATTACAACGATTTGTCAAAATTGTGCATAATAAATCCTTTCAGAGCTCCAAATTCACTATGGCATTATTCTGAAATCTGCTCACTTGAACAATTATATTGGGGGGAAAAATCCTTATTCTTTAATTTGAAATTAACCTTTTAGACTATCCGTCAATCAAAATTTTTGCAAAATACATGGTAACTCATTTTAAATTTTAATAGTACATTAATAAAAAATGTAGAATTATTGTGGTTTCTTTTCTGTTTTAATTCCGGGTACACAGAAGAGAGGTGATTGGGTTCATAGTTACTGTCATGCAATCATGATATCTTATGCACTTGTTTTTTTTCTATGTTTTCTCCATTTTCCATGGTAATGTTATTCCTCTCCCAGCCATTGTCACCTATTTCTTTATATAATGGCTGCTCTTATTATTAACCTACCACACATTTTATTCACATGAATAATTATCTATTGCAAAATGATACTTATCTCTACATCACACCCATGCTCCAGGGAGGAGCTTTCCTGCTCTGTGGCCTGTGCACAGACTGGTTCTGACTGGAAGCATCCTTTCCGCCCACGACCCGCCCGGACCCCCACCCATCATTCAGGTTTCAGTTAAGAGAGCACCTTTTTTACGCAAGAGCACATTCTGAGTCCCTTTTACGCGATCGTCTGTGCTTAGTCATATCATAACGTTTTTAGATAAAATCCAATTATTATTGCCATATGAATTCCTTGCATTCTTGTCAATCCCTGGCACCTGTTGTAAGGTAATAGAGCAGGTGGGCTGCGCATGTCCTGATGCACAGTTCTAGCCCAGAAGTTAGCAGACTGCCCAGCAGGTGTCTGGATTTAGCTCCGATGCCCCTTCTACGACGGTTCAGATTACACGGGGCTCCTCCACGATGTGAATTTTCAGTCTGGCTTAAGATAATTGGAACCTTAAGACGGGAAAATCTGTATTTTGGCTTGTTTCATTTGGTTCCAGGTTAAAATAAAACAGCAGCTTCAGGTTAAAATAAAACTGCAACTTCTTCAAAACTCATTCAGTAGCCCATGTACCTAATATATTCAACTTCAAAGAGCTATAAAAATGCTCTATTTTTGACAAAGAATTGCTGTAATAAAGAAAAGTTATTATCTCTTAAAATTTTTAGAAATTGTAGTTTGTACTAATTATGCTTTTATTTCTAAATGCCTTAATGGAAAAAAAAAAACATGCAAAGAATCAACAGCTATGAAACAATAAGCCTGTGTAGATAGCTTGGAAAATTTATTTTATCGTAGGTTTATTATGAACATAAACATGTTTTTGTAGCTGTAGCATTTGAAACTCTGCGGTCGTAATGGGCAAAATGTTGTGTGTGTGGTTTTTTAATGCATTATTTAAAAGGGGTAATTTTCTTTAAAGGTCTTTTGAAAAAAATCTGTTTTCCTACTGACATTTCACTCCAAGCATTAATCTTTATTGCAAATGCACCTTTTAAAATTGACATCAAATGATTAATATTCTTTTCCTGTAAAATAATTTTCCTCCTGGTATCTGTGCATATGGAAGGTTTCTCAGCCTCTTGCAATCAGCTCTCCCGGCTAGAGGCAACTGCTTTCAATTCTTTGTATAATTTCTTCTAGTTGTTCCTAACGTATCTCTGACTAATACAACAATCAAGAAACCCAATAATATTTATATAGTTATGTCTTGATTATTGCATTTCAGACTATATGCACTTGATTACTGCTTTAGTGAAACTATCATAAAATATGTACATATACGTGTATGTGTATGTGGTGTGTGTGTGTGTGTGTGTGTGTATGAAGAGAGAGAGTACTGTACTTTATAATACTAATGTTAAGAAGAAGGAAGTCGAGACTTAGAATTATTAGAAAATTGCTGATTTGAGG